>JAZHYW010027736.1:0-12093 GCA_037355805.1 Ixodes ricinus
GGGTTGTTCGTTTTCGGGTAAAACCCGATTTTACCCGATTTTTACACCCCGAACATGTTTCAGGAGAATCGGGTGAAACCCGATTTCTCCCCGAATTCCAAAACCACATAACCAACCTATTTATTTTTACGCCGCACGGAGTTTGCGGTGCACACGCGCTAGCTACAATACCTCGGGACAAAAGTGACCCATAGTTCATTTCGCAAGCTGCGTGCAGCACTGTGGACGCTACACGACTTTCAACCAACCGCCCAACGAGCGCGCATTACATTCTACGTACCCAAGCATCAAGCAGAATGCAAGGATTGGTGTTCGACGCGCCACACGCGCACGCCTTCCCCGTATAAAAGATTCGAAGTAAATAACCAAAATAAAGTGTTGACGAACGCGCGTGCAGATACAATTTGTTTTAGGTTTTTGCTTTAGAAAATTTACTACTGCTGAGGCCAGCACGTGCGGCGCGTGGAACACCAATCCCTGCATTCTCCTTGACGCTTGGGTAATATAGCAATAGGTCTATAAGCGTTGGGGCTTCGGAGGGACATTTCCGTACATCTGCTGTGCAGGTGGAACCGCCTCGGCACGCCTGTAGCTTTCGGCCCTGCTGCACGCAGCTGGTGAAATGCACTATCAGTCCCCCTTTGACCGCTGAGGTATCGACGCCCAGCAGGATCTCTCGGGTAGCATGGCCATCTCGCTGGCGTCCAACCTTTCTCACGAACAGCGTCTGAACCATTCAGTCGCGTAAACAGATCGGGAAAACTTAACAGGTTTATTGCATAACGAAATATCTGATCGAAGACGACCATCCCTCGAACGGTCGGGGTTTTGTTGACACCTGAGAGAAAAGAGGATTCCGTGGGCGGTGCTTCCCTTGAAACGACCGACGGCAATTAACCGGAGCTGGAAAACCCTGATGTCCCCCTGATTACCATTTTGAAACAGACCCTAATTTTAACGCGTTAGCGTTACGAAACTCGTAAAACGCTCCAGTGAAAAAAGAAACGAATGTATTATTGAGTACATTCGTAAATTTAACCCGAAAAAACCCGAATTTCGGAATCTTTCCACAAAAAACCCGATTTGTCCCCGATTATCAACTTGAAGAATAGCACCCGATTTTTACCCTCCGAATTTAAAAATATATAAAACCCGAAAACGAACAACCCTAAGTATGAACAATCCTTTGCACAGGTGACAGAAAATGCAACTTCTCTTGACCCTTCTCCGCTGGCAGACGGCATATCGGACCCGTGCCCGTCGCAATGCACTTTCCCCGCATTCGCTATTTCGCTATACCCCTCAAAAAAAGGCCGGCGTGATTTGAAACTCTCGCTTTTCCTGCCCTTCCAGGAGGCTTGACCAGAGCACGCAGCTCGAAAGGACAACGTTCTCCGAGGAACGACTCAATCCGGCAGTGCTGGCGGCGGCAGACAACAGCGCCCGTCGACGGGAGCCGGCCAGCCGGAACGGAAGCAACGACCCTTCCCCGCCGCGGACGCGCGCAGAGCGAAGAACGCCGTGCGAGAATCTATCGCGGGGCGACGCGAATGACGAACCGCCGACCGTGAGACGCTGCCGCGAAAGCCGAGCGCGCCCGCAAGTCGAGAGCCGAAGTCGGGAAAGCGGCAGGACGTTACATGTAGTGTAGTGCACCGAGCGACACTGTTAGCGCGAACACGACTTCCGCACTTTCTTTTAAGCATTTTACTTCGAAAGGGGACTGGCAGGCATACAAATTTACCGCCTAGGTTACTACCACAACTGAGCGATTTCCACTATAGTAGTTTTGGTGACAGTCCTTCAATACCGAGAAAACACAGAGAAAATTTGGCGATGGCTTGTTCGCGCTAACAGCGCCGGCGAACTCACTCACACACTCACTCCCTCGGTCACTCACACTGACCGCGTGGTTGTGAGATGATGTTGAGTGACTCCGCAATATGACTCCGAGTTCGTGAAATGATATTGAGTGACTCGAATCCACAATTCCGACCTATGATGGTGATGTAGAACAACGGAACTTCCCGCGTCCTTTCCGAAGTAACACAAAAATCGCAGCTGAGGTCACGCACGTTACACCTACTGAAGCACTGTAGATATATTTTTAATAGTCCAACAAGTACCACGAAGGGAACGCGCACATCGGTTCAACGTAGTAGCTAATCAGATGATCTCAACCAAACGGAATGGCGGCCGAAATCCACAGTCAAGACGACAACGTGCAACGAGGTCGACCCACACCAAAACCATCGCAACATCTTTGCTTTTTTTTTTTCAAATGTATTTTACGAACTTTTTTCTTACCGCCGATTAACCCTCCTGGTGAGGTTTGTGCTTATGCTGGCTTACGTCGCGGGCACTGTCGGTCTCAGGGAGCTCCTATACAAATGATCCCGTCTTTCGGCCTGCCCCCTGATGCAGCCTATATCAATTAGGTCATTATTCTTGCAGTCAAAAAATTAAAACGATAACTTTCCTCGTGAAGCGCATATTCCCAATCCCGAGACCTTACTTAGCTACTGATCAATATTTGATTCCCTCTCCCGAGTCGTCAGGATATCGCAGACTATAATATACCAGGCGTTTTTCTTATATTTTTTTTAACTTAACAGATTTAAGAAAAAAAAAAAGTGAAAGTTACATTGTTGCGGTTTGTGCAGGTGAGTTATACGGCCAGAGGGACATAATATGGGGGGGGGGGGGGGCTAATCGTAACGACCAGTCGGCTAATTAGGCTAAATTTGTTGATTAACTTTATAATTTAAGAAAATAGACATATGGTTCCAACTAGAAACTTGTTGAGCGTCATCGAAAGCGTCTCGGTGCAAGAATGACACAGAGAGCAAGCCACGTGAATCTTCCTGTTGGGTGCGGCAACGCGATAAGAGCTGGCGGGCTCAGGCGCGCTGCGTGTAAGGGTCCTAACCTTTCTCTCGAGCTTCGCACGCTTTTCAGTGGGAAAATGAAAGAGTGCAAATACAAATCAGTATTATTATTAAGTCAAACGACTGGCTAAGATGGTTCGTGGCGTCGGCTGAAGGGTGCCGCGCTGAAACGCTCCGCGTCGGTCTTGAATGTTTCAAATCCTTCATGCCCAAAGTAATCATGAGTTGTGGTTTCGACTTTATGTACACGGTGTAAATGGATCTCGTAAGCAAAGAAAGCGCTGCCTCCTAAAAGCAGCGCCCCAAAACGCGCAAGCCGACGGTATTTGATCCCAAGATGGCACTGCGAAAAGCACGAAAGCGCACGCAGTCAGTGCGAGCAACCTCTCCATCATCTTTCCCCGACAGAGATTCGGCGAACTGAGCAAAAAGCCGTCAAGCCGTCATATAATACAAAACAAATCGCAGACTGCCTCTGGCAGTGCTTTCAATGGGTACTTTGCAGCCTGGTGCACTTTGGTACAACCAAAATAGACGCCCCGCGCTTTCGCATTAGCAACGGTGCAGGGCTGCAGGGCGCTCGTTCCTTATGCGAAGGTCAGTGGATTTCCGCGACAAAAATAAGAATCTTGTCTCAAGTCGATCCGGTCAAGCAGGCACCATAACGCATCCAGAATGTGGAGATATGATCAGTGGGCGCATGGGCCAGAACAGCCACCGACATTCCCTGCGGGAGAGGAGCTTCCCTCCGGCGCGATGCGAACGCTCGACCCAAGCGCTCGCAAATCGCCGGTTCAGGAGGCTCCGGTAGGAAAATCGGTGAGCACGTGCTCAAGCGAGTGCGGGCACTCCCTAGGCCAAGGATGCAAGATCCAGCTGGTTCCGCTGAGCTGCAGTGAATCTCTTTGCGACGCTTCTTCCCCATCCTTCCTACAGCGCGCATTATTTCGCCCTGAGAATCCCCGAACCCCGTTTACCGCCAGGTGGTGCCAGTTATTCCTAAAATGGTCTATTACGTAATCATAATTAAAACTTGGAATAACGAGGCATGCAAACAAATAGATACAATAAAAGGGAGATATACACACCCCGTCTCAAGAGACGTGCCTATCAGCGTCCATCGTTTTATGCGCCTTTTCCTTCGCTTCTCCAGTCTCAATAGTTAATTATGGTTGTGTACCACCAGCTCGCCCGCGCGCTTACGCTTCTTTTAATTAGCGCAATTACGTTGTTTCCCCAGAGCTCCGCCATGCATGGGAGGAAGCATTTCAACGAGCATCGTCTCGACCAGCTTCCCCTCCAGTTCGCTGAAATACAGTGTTGGGACGGGCCGGAAATTGTTCAATTTACTTTTTACGATGCAGAGTCACAGACTGCACTTTGTTCAGCCATAAGTTGACGCCACGGTGGAAGCTACGTGCTCATTCGTCCAGTCATACGTCTATCTTCCGCCGCGTGAACACGCTTCCACGCTTCCACCCATTTACCCGCGCACAGTGAGCGGGGTCCTGTGATCAAAGGGAGACGGTTGATTGGACTGGCGGGCGCGTAGCTTCGACCGCACTGTCAGCTTAGCTGGGATTCCCCGCACCTTGGCGGTGCGGGGAATCCCGGGCAAAAGTTAACCGCTTCTACACGTGAACCTCGAGAGAAATACACCATGTTAAAATTGTTTTCTTACGTAAGTTAGAAATACTAATAGTGCTGCCCCCAAAAGCAGCTCAATCGATGAAAAAGTATACGTATGATTTGCGCCAAGGGTGAAGATCAGTACTTGTTAAGAAAATACGAATAAAGGTTTTCATCAATGACACTCATACCGCAAAGTCATTATAGAGTCGACAACCAAGCACCCAGTCCTTTGGTGTCGACTATGCCATTGAATGCAGCCCCTTTTGGAGATCATACATTAAGAGCAAGGGAACCAACCCGAGCACAACTTGTAAAACTTTGAGCTTTGTTTTCAGTTACTTGGGTTCAAATAATCTGGTTTTTAAACGACTGTTGACGCGTTCCCGTCCTGCCTACAGTTGAACTCAGCCCGCCTAACGACGGGTAAATTTTCGTTCCGGTTACCAAAAAAAGAAGAGCTTCTGTCCAGTGAGCTTTTGTCCGGTCACCCGGTGCGGGTCCAAGTTTGTTTTGGCAACGTCAGTCAAAAAAACAGCAGTCATTCACTAAAACAATATTTAAATAAACAAAGCTTGCGAATGTACTTTTTTCTTACCTTGAATGAATAAACAAGTAGGCCAAACAAATGCATATGCTTTTATCCTCTCGACATGGCTAGTTGGTAAAAACAGCCCGAAGTCGAGGAAACAGACCAGACACAGCACTTGCTCTTTGAACCTCATGCAAGAGCCCTTTCGAGCATCCCAAGTGCTAACCTAATACCATAAAAAATGTAGAGTCGAAAAGAAAGTTATTGTCGAACAGGTCACAAAAATCGGCCAGTCAGTTGAGCATGCTGAAAATTTACTAAACGATATTTTACTGGTCCAATTATAAAACTAAAAAGTAAAAGCATCAACAGTCTCAATCCGTTAAAAAATATTAAAAGAGAAATTAAACAGATGCCGATTTAATTTCTCTGTAGGGGCAAATCGAACATCATTCATGCCACTTTTAAGCCCACAAAATAGCAACATCTGTTCATGCGAAGTCTCCGAGAGCCTTTGCGTCTACGTAATGGTATGTAAAAAGAGTATATTGGAAGACATAGGAGTAGAGAAGGTCAACCTTTAACCTGCCCTCACCAAATGTCACATTGTCACAAAAAAATATTTTTTTCTTCTCAATAAAATGTGTATTAACAACAAGCTGACACTCGAAATATTAATGTCATAATTGTAATACAAGGCGACACTGACATTTGAACCGCAGTGAATAGGCTAAAACAAATTGGTGTGTGCGCGTGTCGAGCTAATATTTTCGTCAAAGGTGCACTTTAATGGTTGATCTTCACTTGTGAAATCTAGAAAATTTGCTTCCTGCATTTCAGAACAAAAAAAAAAAGAAAAACAACAAATAACCGTAAATTTGGAAGCTAGACTCATATGCAGGGAGACGCTTCTTTCGTTGAGTGCACCAATAAGAGGTGGCACTGCATATTAATACAATCAGAGAGCAGGTAACAGTTTTATAGATGCATCTGCAGCTGAACAATCGCGTTTGCCACCAATATTTTCGCTGTGGCTAGCGTTACGTCCGGACGTAACGTAGCCACGCCCTCCCCCCCCCGCCTCCTCCTCTCTCTCCCCCGTGAACCTAGGGAAGGCGGGATTTGGACGTAACTTGGGACACGTCTAGACACTCGTATTTTTTTTTACGCCGAGCATTAAAGGGATGGTAAACCGAAATTCGGATTTCAGAAAAAAAAACAATGCAGGAGATGTAGGCGGGACGCTACAATCCGTACAACACTACTCGTAAGGCGATATCTCGAATGAACGGACATATTTTGGGAGAAAAGAGCTCGAGATTGAACCAGGCCGACGAGGCGCGTGACGTCAAGATACTAGTTTCCTCCTCTCTGCTTCGCCTCAAGGCGGCGAGGCAGCGAAGACGAAAAGCTGTTCCCTCTCCTTCTCGGAGAACACATGACGTGAGCATCTCTGTCAAATGCGCCTCCTTTTCTTGAAAAATACGGTCATCCGTTCGAGATATAGCTGTATGAGTGATGTTTTGGTGTTTGTAGCATCCCGTTGCACGCTTTTGCCGCCGTGTTTTGTGGAATCCAGATTTCGGTTCAGCATCCCTTTAACCCCCCTGAGCATGATTCATTTTAGGTAAGATCAAGATTACACAAAGATGCCTCATTTTTTATCGACCAAACACCCGCTCCATTTTCTGGAGCGCAACATCCACCTCTGACGTCCGATTTCCAGTAATATGGTTTTTATTTTTTAGTGCAAAACAAAGCAATGCCTTGACGTTTCACACAATAGAAATGGCCGCTAAAATATACACCTCTGATAATCCTTTCAACTTGCTATGCACAGGTCCCAATTTTTCTGGCTCATTTTCCTGCGATGCCACCCTAACCATAGCGTATTCAAAAGAGTAGCAACGATTCACCATGTCCAGTTGCAGATTTTGCGATGCGTCCTGCACTGTGAAATACTGTATCTCCATAACTGTATAATTGCATGAAATACTGTATTTCTATAATTGCTGCAAGAGTGAGAAAGGCAGGAAATTTCTTTCGAATGTCAGGCCTCTAGCTCACTCTGGAGGCAGGACAACTGAAGCCCCTACCTGCCGTTCTCATTCTGTCAGTGACTATGGCGGCATTTCAATCGACACACGGCTCTGAAAAACCCACCGACGGCCACCGATTAGCCCGAATGCTGCATAATCGCCTCATCCCAGGAAGCAGTGACAGAATTCAAATCATGCTCAGGCAAGTTTTGCAAGGACTTGCGCGAGCCATCATAGGACAGAGTTCTCAGACATGTTACTGAACGAAGACGCATTAAGGTCGGCGTCTGCCAAGAACAGTCCGAGGAAATGCACTATGAGACAAAATGGTAAAGAGAATTCAAAGAATGAAAAAAAGATACAGATATGTTTCAACTGAAGGACCTCTTATGGTCAGAAGGAGGAGAACTTTTTAATTTTAATGTTTTCTACTCAAACGGTATATCAGAAAAACTGGTAAGAGTCATTGCTTTTGAAGAAGCAAACTGCAATTATGATAGTGCGCATGCCTGTCTTCTGGCCCATTTGCAGTTAAACCAATTTTAGGCACAGCCTGCCCTTTAAAAGAATGAGGACTCGCTAACTCATTATTAATTACAGCCTTCAGTTTTGGACTGCACACGGTCTTCTGGGAATGTGCCGGCAACCACAGCCTCCTATGTACTGACAAAGCCTGGCAGATCGCCACGAGAAACGGCCGCCGAAATGGAAAAGTTGGAGCGGCAGACAACAGATGAGAGGAGAGCCGTCACTGGCACCCCGCTGCGGCGAGACGCCGAAACACACTTCTCCCAAGCAAACAAGTCTTTTGGGTCCTTGACGCTGCGAAAGTTGTGCGCTGACGTCCAGGTTCCACAAGAAACGGCTCTTTGATGCTCTGTTACCAGATCCTCGCGCTCCAAATCTGCGACCGGGCACTGTATGGCTACGTTGACAAACTGCCAGGCTTTGTGAGTATAGAGGAGGCAATGCCAAAACATGAAAAAAACTCCAAACTACAAAGAAACCTTTTTGAAGATAGAAGGTCTCCAGAACCGGCATTACGCTTTTGCACTCTCGCTAACAGCCTACCCCGAAAATCCCCAGAAGCCGCTATATTGACTGCTAAGGAGCAATAAACACAAACAGGAACTAACCTCATCCAAGGACTTGTCGCTCCACTCGGAAACAGTAAGCTTGGCCATGACTTGGCGCTTCTTGCGGAAGCACAGGATGTGATTCAGGGGCCAGGGATATACCGAGCCGTAGCGTAGCTTTGTCACCTGAAATGTGAAACAGAAATTTAGACAAGTACTCAACGGATAGCACGAAAGACGTTCCTATGTCGTGATCAATTATTCAATTGCGTATCTTTGTTCATAATTTTAATCAATGCTCCTTTCTAAACAGTATTGGCAGCATTAAAGGGACACTGACAGGGTATTTATGCTCGTTGAAGTCTATATATGAACCTCACCTCAAGCCCAACTACCTAAGCACAATTTGCGGCCTAAAATTTGTTTCCTTTCCACCCAAAAACAGCCGGTTGAGAATTGGCTGGTTTCAGTTACGCTGACTCTCGTTTCCATAATCATGTGGCATTCAAACTATATGTACCCAAATATTTAAAAGTTGTGGGTCATCTAGGGCACACATTCAATATTAAAAATAGAAAAGAACATGAACCCCTTTTTTGTGGCCTCCAATAAGCAGGAAATATGTTGATCAGAAAAAAAAAAAGAAGTGTTGCACAAATTACAGGAAGCACATGTACACGTCCTTCTCAATATGGCGACGCACCGCGAGCTGGACGACGCGATCGCGGCACACGACGAACCAACGTTGCGATAGACATAGGGCCGCCCTTCGGAACTGTTGTTCAGACATGCCAATTGATCTCGCAATGCAGAACACCGAGCTGGAACTCATGAAAACTTTTGGCAGTTGTTAATTACATATCAAAAAAACAGAGGAAAAGAATGTGGTCAGGTGAAGCACATGACCTACAGTCTCTTTTCCTCCTCTACATTTGTCCCTCCCCTCGGCTAGAGACCTCAATGCGCACATTAATTGGTCAGACTTAAGCTCTCCCAAGCCCACAGGACCATCTGACACTGTCCTTCTCGACCACATAGAAACACTCGGACTTACCCAAGTATGCAGTGAGCCAACTTACGTCACCAGCAATAACCAAGTTTCTTTCCTCGACCTCATGTTCGTCTCTAACCCTACACTCATCTCAAATTGTTTCGCAGAACCCAGCCTCACGGGCTCTGACCACAAAGCACTGACTGCGACCACATACCATCATTTGCCTAAATCCGGACCTCATGCCAGACGCCTCCATAACTTTGCAAGATTGGACACCAACCACCTGAATTCGCTTATACACCTCGCCCCTTGGGGCATGGTGTTCCAAGACAACCATGAAGACCCATATGACATATGGCTCGACTTTATGCACGCCATCGAAGCTGAATGCGTCCCCTCCAGAAAAAGCCGAAACAAACCCCGAGCGCCCTGGATAACAAAGGAGATACTGCTCCAAGCCCGACGGAAGCGTCAGCTGTTCGCACAAGCAAAGCGAAACAGCTGTCCCATTACACTTGAGGCAGCCCGCACCCTTCAGAGAAACCTGAAAAAACAGATAAGAAAGTCACACCAAGATTATGCTTTGGACATGGCACAACGGGCTGTAAGGAATCCAAAGATATTTTGGGCCTATGTAAGGCGTAACAAACAGAACACGTCTGCTCTAAACATATGCCAGGACGGCAAGGCTCTGAGCGACTTGGAGACTGCGGAACTTTTAGCAAGCACTTCGCTGCAGCATGGACACCACCCTGCAGCCTCTCATCACAACCAGAAACTTGCCCATCATCATCGCAGTTGGCCCCCTCGCCCCGCTTAACCAGTATCCTTATCACCGAGGGTGATGTCAAGGAGGCTCTCACCCGACTGAGTCCTTCACAGTCGCCCGGTCCTGATGGCATCCATCCTGCGCTCCTTAAAGCATCTGGTCAACAACTAGCCCCATTACTGGCCCGACTGTTCCAGCAGCTCTTGGACACTGGGTGCGTCCCCGCCCCATGGAAGCAGGCTTATGTCACTCCCATCTACAAAGGGAATGGATCCCCAGCAGACAAGCCAGAATCCTACAGACCAATCTCAACAACATCAGTCGTCTGCCGTACCATGGAACGAGTGTTAAACTCTGCCCTACACAGATACTTAAACGCCCACGCTCTTCTGTCTCCAGCGCAACATGGCTTTCGCCCTGGTCGAAGCTGTGAGACTGCCCTGCTCACTGCTGTTCACCAGATCAGTGACAGCCTGGACAACTCCACGCCATGCGAACTGGTACAGCTCGACTTTACCAAAGCGTTTGATAAAGTAGACCACAAGCTCCTGATAACCAAACTGGAAAGCACCGGTATCGAGGGCCCCCTCCTTCGCTGGCTATCTAACTTCATCCTGCAGAGACAACAAAGTGTGACGTTCAACGGGTCAAGGTCTCAATCTCAAACCGTGCAATCTGGAATCCCCCAAGGGACAGTACTTGGTCCGACCCTCTTTTCAATTTTTATCAACGATATCGTCCAGGTTATAGACTCCGCCACCATCATGTATGCTGATGATCTCACCCTCCTTCAACCGATTCAATCTCAGGAAGACTATAATCGACTGCAACAAGACCTTGATCACATCCAAGCCTGGACGATCAGAAACAAATTACCCCTGAGTGCATCAAAATCTGCTACAATTCACTTCACGACAAAAAGGAAAGCACAGAATCCACCAGTAATTTTAACTGTTAATGGAACTCCATTGGAACGAAAGGAGAACATAACCTTGCTGGGTGTCACCCTTGACAGCAAATTGAGCTTCACTGCACACGTCCACTCCGTCGCCTCACGCGCACGACGGATGCTGGGATTCGTGCAAACTATCAGTAAGGGTCTGGGGCCTGCTGTGCTGGCGCAGCTGTACACTGCGCTGGTCCTGCCCCTATTAGAGTATTGCTCGCCTATCTGGTCGCCACAGGGAGCCTCAGCTCAGGCGACGCTGGAGACCATCCAGCGCCGAGCAGCTTACGGCGTCTACTGCCGAACCTCTCCAAGTCCTCGCTTTTTGCCACGTGACATCTCGACAACCCAACTCTTGAGAGCAGCCAAGTGGAGTACACTGTCCCACCGGCGAGATGTAGCCACCCTACGGTTGCTGGCTCAGGTGATTGGTCCTGGGATCCCGCAGGACGACTACCTTCGCTGTGTGCCCCGGCGCAACGAACGAACCGGGCGCATAGACCCTCTCTTCGCGCGGACCCAACGGCACGACAACTCCTGTCTCCTCCGGGGTGTGAGACTTTGGAGGTCCCTGCCTGACGCCATCACCAGCTTGCCCATCACAGACAGAGACGAGGTGACACAACTCTGCAAGGCAGCAGCCAAACACCTCTAAACCAACACCCACGAATGTCTTGCGTACCTCATCATGCATCACCCACCTCACTTTTCACCCTCTTCACCATCCCATCATCATCGTCCAACACTTCTCAAGCCAAGAAGCCTCGCATCACCATCATCGTCTAGCTGGCCACATAGGCACATATGTGTACGGGCGGAAACGCCTTCTATGCGACCTGTACTTAAATGTACAAATAAATATCTATCTATCTATCTATCTACACATCATCCATATGTCTCTGCCACGAGCTTCACGCTCATGTTTCGGTTTCGAGCAGGTTTTTTTTACTAGTAAAAATATATGTGACTCTGTAGCAAAATATTGATTGGGTACTCAGTCTACTCTACTAATACCCTATTAAATCGCCTAACAAAATTTTTTTTTTTGGGGGGGTGTCAGTGTTTTATTTAAATGACTGGCTTTGGATTTTGGATTTGGATATGTGGCTAACCCCTTTGTAACGAGGGTACCGAGGGATCCCAGCATACTGGATCTAGCTAAACAAATTTATCTGTTATTTTCTTCTTGGTTTTTCTTCCACCAGAGGTCCAATCTTTTT
>JAZHYW010027737.1:0-10487 GCA_037355805.1 Ixodes ricinus
GCCCTTTGCACAGGTGACAGAGGATGCAACTTCTCTTGACCCTTCTCCGCTGGCAGACGGCATATCGGACCCGTGCCCGTCGCAATGCACTTTCCCCGCATTCGCTATTTCGCTATACCCCTCAAAAAAAGGCCGGCGTGATTTGAAACTCTCGCTTTTCCTGCCCTTCCAGGAGGCTTGACCAGAGCACGCAGCTCGAAAGGACAACGTTCTCCGAGGAACGACTCAATCCGGCAGTGCTGGCGGCGGCAGACAACAGCGCCCGTCGACGGGAGCCGGCCAGCCGGAACGGAAGCAACGACCCTTCCCCGCCGCGGACGCGCGCAGAGCGAAGAACGCCGTGCGAGAATCTATCGCGGGGCGACGCGAATGACGAACCGCCGACCGTGAGACGCTGCCGCGAAAGCCGAGCGCGCCCGCAAGTCGAGAGCCGAAGTCGGGAAAGCGGCAGGACGTTACATGTAGTGTAGTGCACCGAGCGACACTGTTAGCGCGAACACGACTTCCGCACTTTCTTTTAAGCATTTTACTTCGAAAGGGGACTGGCAGGCATACAAATTTACCGCCTAGGTTACTACCACAACTGAGCGATTTCCACTATAGTAGTTTTGGTGACAGTCCTTCAATACCGAGAAAACACAGAGAAAATTTGGCGATGGCTTGTTCGCGCTAACAGCGCCGGCGAACTCACTCACACACTCACTCCCTCGGTCACTCACACTGACCGCGTGGTTGTGAGATGATGTTGAGTGACTCCGCAATATGACTCCGAGTTCGTGAAATGATATTGAGTGACTCGAATCCACAATTCCGACCTATGATGGTGATGTAGAACAACGGAACTTCCCGCGTCCTTTCCGAAGTAACACAAAAATCGCAGCTGAGGTCACGCACGTTACACCTACTGAAGCACTGTAGATATATTTTTAATAGTCCAACAAGTACCACGAAGGGAACGCGCACATCGGTTCAACGTAGTAGCTAATCAGATGATCTCAACCAAACGGAATGGCGGCCGAAATCCACAGTCAAGACGACAACGTGCACCGAGGTCGACCCACACCAAAACCATCGCAATCATCTTTGCTTTTTTTTTTTCAAATTTGTTTTACAAACTTTTTTCTTATTGCCGATTAACCCTCCTGGTGAGGTTTGTGCTTATGCTGGCTTACGTCGCGGGCACTGTCGGTCTCAGGGAGCTCCTATACAAATGATCCCGTCTTTCGGCCTGCCCCCTGATGCAGCCTATATCAATTAGGTCATTATTCTTGCAGTCAAAAAATTAAAACGATAACTTTCCTCGTGAAGCGCATATTCCCAATCCCGAGACCTTACTTAGCTACTGATCAATATTTGATTCCCCCTCCCGAGTCGTCAGGATATCGCAGACTATAATATACCAGGCGTTTTTCTTATATTTTTTTTAACTTAACAGATTTAAGAAAAAAAAGTGAAAGTTACATTGTTGCGGTTTGTGCAGGTGAGTTATACGGCCAGAGGGACATAATATGGGGGGGGGGGGGGGCTAATCGTAACGACCAGTCGGCTAATTAGGCTAAATGGACCTTTTTCACATACCGACGGCACCAGGCGGTGGCTGCACGAACTAAAAATCGAGGAAGGGATCTACCTGCGCTACCAATCGATAATGGGAGCTACGCTACCAGTTTCTTCGTTCTCTGAGCAGCGGGGCGTGCCACAACGCGCCGTCCAAGTGGGGCATCCGTGGCGTCCACTTAAACGTCGTGTTATTCTTTCCGTCCGCTTTCTTTTTTTGCGTAACACAATTATATGTATGCTGCAATTAAGTTTTCTACTCGCTGATCCACAGCCTCCTTCCGAATTTCCTCGATTTTTCGTGCAGACTTCCGCCGCTTGGCATCGGGCGCTCGCGCGTGCGCAGAACGCTTCTCGAAAAGGTCCATTTGTTGATTAACTTTATAATTTAAGAAAATAGACATATGGTTCCAACTAGAAACTTGTATGAGCGTCATCGAAAGCGTCTCGGTGCAAGAATGACACAGAGAGCAAGCCACGTGAATCTTCCTGTTGGGTGCGGCAACGCGATAAGAGATGGCGGGCTCAGGCGCGCTGCGTGTAAGGGTCCTAACCTTTCTCTCGAGCTTCGCACGCTTTTCAGTGGGAAAATGAAAGAGTGCAAATACAAATCAGTATTATTATTAAGTCAAACGACTGGCTAAGATGGTTCGTGGCGTCGGCTGAAGGGTGCCGCGCTGAAACGCTCCGCGTCGGTCTTGAATGTTTCAAATCCTTCATGCCCAAAGTAATCATGAGTTGTGGTTTCGACTTTATGTACACGGTGTAAATGGATCTCGTAAGCAAAGAAAGCGCTGCCTCCTAAAAGCAGCGCCCCAAAACGCGCAAGCCGACGGTATTTGATCCCAAGATGGCACTGCGAAAAGCACGAAAGCGCACGCAGTCAGTGCGAGCAACCTCTCCATCATCTTTCCCCGACAGAGATTCGGCGAACTGAGCAAAAAGCCGTCAAGCCGTCATATAATACAAAACAAATCGCAGACTGCCTCTGGCAGTGCTTTCAATGGGTACTTTGCAGCCTGGTGCACTTTGGTACAACCAAAATAGACGCCCCGCGCTTTCGCATTAGCAACGGTGCAGGGCTGCAGGGCGCTCGTTCCTTATGCGAAGGTCAGTGGATTTCCGCGACAAAAATAAGAATCTTGTCTCAAGTCGATCCGGTCAAGCAGGCACCATAACGCATCCAGAATGTGGAGATATGATCAGTGGGCGCATGGGCCAGAACAGCCACCGACATTCCCTGCGGGAGAGGAGCTTCCCTCCGGCGCGATGCGAACGCTCGACCCAAGCGCTCGCAAATCGCCGGTTCAGGAGGCTCCGGTAGGAAAATCGGTGAGCACGTGCTCAAGCGAGTGCGGGCACTCCCTAGGCCAAGGATGCAAGATCCAGCTGGTTCCCGCTGAGCTGCAGTGAATCTCTTTGCGACGCTTCTTCCCCATCCTTCCTACAGCGCGCATTATTTCGCCCTGAGAATCCCCGAACCCCGTTTACCGCCAGGTGGTGCCAGTTATTCCTAAAATGGTCTATTACGTAATCATAATTAAAACTTGGAATAACGAGGCATGCAAACAAATAGATACAATAAAAGGGAGATATACACACCCCGTCTCAAGAGACGTGCCTATCAGCGTCCATCGTTTTATGCGCCTTTTCCTTCGCTTCTCCAGTCTCAATAGTTAATTATGGTTGTGTACCACCAGCTCGCCCGCGCGCTTACGCTTCTTTTAATTAGCGCAATTACGTTGTTTCCCAGAGCTCCGCCATGCATGGGAGGAAGCATTTCAACGAGCATCGTCTCGACCAGCTTCCCCTCCAGTTCGCTGAAATACAGTGTTGGGACGGGCCGGAAATTGTTCAATTTACTTTTTACGATGCAGAGTCACAGACTGCACTTTGTTCAGCCATAAGTTGACGCCACGGTGGAAGCTACGTGCTCATTCGTCCAGTCATACGTCTATCTTCCGCCGCGTGAACACGCTTCCACGCTTCCACCCATTTACCCGCGCACAGTGAGCGGGGTCCTGTGATCAAAGGGAGACGGTTGATTGGACTGGCGGGCGCGTAGCTTCGACCGCACTGTCAGCTTAGCTGGGATTCCCCGCACCTTGGCGGTGCGGGGAATCCCGGGCAAAAGTTAACCGCTTCTACACGTGAACCTCGAGAGAAATACACCATGTTAAAATTGTTTTCTTACGTAAGTTAGAAATACTAATAGTGCTGCCCCCAAAAGCAGCTCAATCGATGAAAAAGTATACGTATGATTTGCGCCAAGGGTGAAGATCAGTACTTGTTAAGAAAATACGAATAAAGGTTTTCATCAATGACACTCATACCGCAAAGTCATTATAGAGTCGACAACCAAGCACCCAGTCCTTTGGTGTCGACTATGCCATTGAATGCAGCCCCTTTTGGAGATCATACATTAAGAGCAAGGGAACCAACCCGAGCACAACTTGTAAAACTTTGAGCTTTGTTTTTAGTTACCTAGGTTCAAATAATCTGGTTTTTAAACGACTGTTGACGCGTTCCCGTCCTGCCTACAGTTGAACTCAGCCCGCCTAACGACGGGTAAATTTTCGTTCCGGTTACCAAAAAAAGAAGAGCTTCTGTCCAGTGAGCTTTTGTCCGGTCACCCGGTGCGGGTCCAAGTTTGTTTTGGCAACGTCAGTCAAAAAAACAGCAGTCATTCACTAAAACAATATTTAAATAAACAAAGCTTGCGAATGTACTTTTTTCTTACCTTGAATGAATAAACAAGTAGGCCATACAAATGCATATGCTTTTATCCTCTCGACATGGCTAGTTGGTAAAAACAGCCCGAAGTCGAGGAAACAGACCAGACACAGCACTTGCTCTTTGAACCTCATGCAAGAGCCCTTTCGAGCATCCCAAGTGCTAACCTCATACCATAAAAAATGTAGAGTCGAAAAGAAAGTTATTGTCGAACAGGTCACAAAAATCGGCCAGTCAGTTGAGCATGCTGAAAATTTACTAAACGATATTTTACTGGTCCAATTATAAAACTAAAAAGTAAAAGCATCAACAGTCTCAATCCGTTAAAAATATTAAAAGAGAAATTAAACAGATGCCGATTTAATTTCTCTGTAGGGGCAAATCGAACATCATTCATGCCACTTTTAAGCCCACAAAATAGCAACATCTGTTCATGCGAAGTCTCCGAGAGCCTTTGCGTCTACGTAATGGTATGTAAAAAGAGTATATTGGAAGACATAGGAGTAGAGAAGGTCAACCTTTAACCTGCCCTCACCAAATGTCACATTGTCACAAAAAAAAATATCTTTTCTTCTCAATAAAATGTGTATTAACAACAAGCTGACACTCGAAATATTAATGTCATAATTGTAATACAAGGCGACATTGACATTTGAACCGCAGTGAATAGGCTAAAAAAAATTGGTGTGCGCGTGTCGAGCTAATATTTTCGTCAAAGGTGCACTTTAATGGTTGATCTTCACTTGTGAAATCTAGAAAATTTGCTTCCTGCACTTCAGAACAAAAAAAAAAAAATAACCGTAAATTTGGAAGCTAGACTCATATGCAGGGAGACGCTTCTTTCGTTGAGTGCACCAATAAGAGGTGGCACTGCATATTAATACAATCAGAGAGCAGGTAACAGTTTTATAGATGCATCTGCAGCTGAACAATCGCGTTTGCCACCAATATTTTTTTTTTACTTCGAGCATTAAAGGGATGGTAAACCGAAATTCGGATTTCAGAAAAAAACAATGCAGGAGATGTAGGCGGGACGCTACAATCCGTACAACACTACTCGTAAAGGCCTGTCCAAACAGGCTACTACAAACCACACGACTCCTGCAAAAGTCGTCAAAATTGAACCGTCCGGCAGTCGTCGGTCGAATGTCTGTTTGGACACCGGCCAAGCCAAATTCACGACTTGCCTCCTCGCCTCCTCCACTTGTCGTTGACGTCGGTGCTCGTCAGACTTGACGTCACACGCCACCTGCCAATGGTATGCCTGATGCCTGTCTATCTCCCGCGGCTCACGAAGTCGCCGACCTTGCTACCGCCGTCACCTCGGCAGGAAGGCCAAAGAGGTCCGGCTTCGGATGGATTTGGGAGATTCCTTCGTCGAAGCGCGCGTTTCGGCCGCCTCGGCTCAGCTTTTTTTCGTCAAAATCCACGCTCGTAGCTCGAAAAAAATTAATAAAGTGCAGTGCGCAAAAGGGAGACTTTTAGTTGTATGTAGAAACACTGAGAACTTAAGAATATAGCATTTATTTTATTAAATTTCAAACCAACCACGTTTGTTTGTCTATACGAGGTACGTTAGGAACAAGAGCCGCGGGAATCCGATCCAATCCACAGAACTGCTGGACGATGACACGACCTTGGACACGACGCGGGCTCGCCTGGCTTGCCCCCTCACACTCGAGTCTTCCCTTTCCCATTTTCGGGACTTCCAAAGCGGCGGAGGCCTTGAGCGATTGACCGACAGCCAAGAGAGCGTGTGAGTGGCTCTCCGGACCCACGTGATGAGCAGAGCAAGGCCGCCGTGGAGGAAGCGAGGGGAGATTTGACGGGGGAAGTCTCCCCCCCGGCAGATTTGACAGAGGGAAGTTTCCCCCGACGGCCGGAAGCGCAGCGCAGCAACGATTTGCAGGAGTCGTGAGTGTTGTAGTATCCTGTTTGGACACCCCTTTAGGCGATATCTCGAATGAACGGACATATTTTGGGAAAAAGAGCTCGAGATTGAACCAGGCCGACGAGGCGCGTGACGTCAAGATACCTAGTTTCCTCCTCTCTTCGCTTCGCTCCCTCAAGGCGGCGAGGCAGAGAAGACGCAAAGCTGTTCCCTCTCAAAAATATACGAAAGAGTCAGACAAAAAGGACTTCTCGTTTTCTTCCGCAAGTTTAATTATCCATACCAACCCGCTCGTCCTGTCCTTACAGGACAAACATCTTTCGACTTTCAACACATAGAGGTCTTTATTGTCAGGCTGACAAGCAACGAGCTGCCGAAGATTTGGGGAAAGGGTTAGTGGGAAAGATTAGACCAGCGAGAGAGAGGGGGGAGGGTGGAAGAAGAAAGGGGGAGAGAGCAAAGAAAGGAGCGAAGGGGGCGGGAAAGGAAGTAAGGGAGGTGGGGGCGCTTGGCGTGGACAGGAATCTCGTCCCGAAAACTCTTTCGAGTCAACGCCCGCCAGTCCGGGCCGTCAAGGTCGCCAACTCCGACCCCAGGAAGGTCATCTCTCTCTCCGAGAGCAGGATCGTGACGGCGATGAGATATTGCGCGGCGTTCTTCTCATGGCAAAAGCCTCCAATATTTCCCGCCCGTACCGGTTCTTGTGCGCCCCCAGGACGCGGGTGGAGGGAAAGCGGGGGAACACTGAGCGCATGCCCTGAGGTGCACCAGCATCGGGTGTTGGGAGTCCGCCTCATCTTTGGTGATCTCCCGCTGATGCTCTCGTAGTCGGTCATTGACGCAGCGCCTGTCCGTCCTTTTTGTCTGACTCTTTCGTATATTTTTGAATCTATTACCAACGCGCTCAATCCAAGTCTGTTCCCTCTCCTTCTCGGAGAAACATGACGTGAGCATCTCTGTCAAATGCGCCTCCCTTTTCTTGAAAAATACGGTCATCCGTTCGAGATATAGCTGTATGAGTGATGTTTTGGTGTTTGTAGCATACCGTTGCACGCTTTTGCCGCCGTGTTTTGTGGAATCCAGATTTCGGTTCAGCATCCCTTTAACCCCCCTGAGCATGATTCATTTTAGGTAAGATCAAGATTACACAAAGATGCCTCATTTTTATCGACCAAACACCCGCTCCATTTTCTGAGCGCACCATCCACCTCTGACGTCCGATTTCCAGTAATATGGTTTTTATTTTTTAGTGCAAAACAAAGCAATGCCTTGACGTTTCACACAATAGAAATGGCCGCTAAAATATACACCTCTGATAATCCTTTCGACTTGCTATGCACAGGTCCCAATTTTTCTGGCTCATTTTCCTGCGATGCCACCCTAACCATAGCGTATTCAAAAAGAGTAGCAACGATTCACCATGTCCAGTTGCAGATTTTGCGATGCGTCCTGCACTGTGAAATACTGTATCTCCATAACTGTATAATTGCATGAAATACTGTATTTCTATAATTGCTGCAAGAGTGAGAAAGGCAGGAAATTTCTTTCGAATGTCAGGCCTCTAGCTCACTCTGGAGGCAGGACAACTGAAGCCCCCTACCTGCCGTTCTCATTCTGTCAGTGACTATGGCGGCATTTCAATCGACACACGGCTCTGAAAAACCCACCGACGGCCACCGATTAGCCCGAATGCTGCATAATCGCCTCATCCCAGGAAGCAGTGACAGAATTCAAATCATGCTCAGGCAAGTTTTGCAAGGACTTGCGCGAGCCATCATAGGACAGAGTTCTCAGACATGTTACTGAACGAAGACGCATTAAGGTCGGCGTCTGCCAAGAACAGTCCGAGGAAATGCACTATGAGACAAAATGGTAAAGAGAATTAAAGAATGAAAAAAAGAACAGATATGTTTCAACTGAAGGACCTCTTATGGTCAGAAGGAGGAGAACTTTTTTAATTTTAATGTTTTCTACTCAAACGGTATATCAGAAAAACTGGTAAGAGTCATTGCTTTTGAAGAAGCAAACTGCAATTATGATAGTGCGCATGCCTGTCTTCTGGCCCATTTGCAGTTAAACCAATTTTAGGCACAGCCTGCCCTTTAAAAAGAATGAGGACTCGCTAACCATTATTAATTACAGCCTTCAGTTTTGGACTGCACACGGTCTTCTGGGAATGTGCCGGCAACCACAGCCTCCTATGTACTGACAAAGCCTGGCAGATCGCCACGAGAAACGGCCGCCGAAATGGAAAAGTTGGAGCGGCAGACAACAGATGAGAGGAGAGCCGTCACTGGCACCCCGCTGCGGCGAGACGCCGAAACACACTTCTCCCAAGCAAACAAGTCTTTTGGGTCCTTGACGCTGCGAAAGTTGTGCGCTGACGTCCAGGTTCCACAAGAAACGGCTCTTTGATGCTCTGTTACCAGATCCTCGCGCTCCAAATCTGCGACCGGGCACTGTATGGCTACGTTGACAAACTGCCAGGCTTTGTGAGTATAGAGGAGGCAATGCCAAAACATGAAAAAAACTCCAAACTACAAAGAAACCTTTTTGAAGATAGAAGGTCTCCAGAACCGGCATTACGCTTTTGCACTCTCGCTAACAGCCTACCCCAAAAATCCCCAGAAGCCGCTATATTGACTGCTAAGGAGCAATAAACACAAACAGGAACTAACCTCATCCAAGGACTTGTCGCTCCACTCGGAAACAGTAAGCTTGGCCATGACTTGGCGCTTCTTGCGGAAGCACAGGATGTGATTCAGGGGCCAGGGATATACCGAGCCGTAGCGTAGCTTTGTCACCTGAAATGTGAGACGAAATTTAGACAAGCACTCAACGGATAGCACGAAAGACGTTCCTATGTCGTGATCAATTATTCAATTGCGTATCTTTGTTCATAATTTTAATCAATGCTCCTTTCTAAACAGTATTGGCAGCATTAAAGGGACACTGACAGGGTATTTATGCTCGTTGAAGTCTATATATGAACCTCACCTCAAGCCCAACTACCTAAGCACAATTTGCGGCCTAAAATTTGTTTCCTTTCCACCCAAAAACAGCCGGTTGAGAATTGGCTGGTTTCAGTTACGCTGACTCTCGTTTCCATAATCATGTGGCATTCAAACTATATGTACCAAATATTTAAAAGTTGTGGGTCATCTAGGGCACACATTCAATATTAAAAATAGAAAAGAACATGAACCCTTTTTTGTGGCCTCCAATAAGCAGGAAATATGTTGATCGAAAAAAAAAAAAGAAGTGTTGCACAAATTACAGGAAGCACATGTACACGTCCTTCTCAATATGGCGACGCACCGCGAGCTGGACGACGCGATCGCGGCACACGACGAACCAACGTTGCGATAGACATAGGGCCGCTCCTTCGGAACTGTTGTTGCGTAGCATCGGCCAATCGATCTTCAAGCGCAGAACATCGAGCGGAAGACGGTGCAAGCAACTTTGTCGTTGTCTACTCTACACGCCAAAAAAACAGAGGGAAAAGAATGTGGTCAGGTGTAGCTACATGACCTACGGCATCTCTTTCCTCCTCTACATTTGTCCCTCCTCCTCGGTACACATCATCCATATGTCTCTGCCACGAGCTTCCACGCTCATGTTTCAGTTTCGGTTTCTGAGCAGGTTTTTTTACTAGTAAAAATATATGTGACTCTGTAGCAAAATATTGATTGGGTACTCAGTCTACTCTACTAATACCCTATTAAATCGCCTAACAAAATTTTTTTTTTTTGGGGGGGGGGTGTCAGTGTTTTTTTAAATAAATGACTGGCTTTGGATTTTGGATTTGGATATGGATATGTGGCTAACCCCTTTTTAACGAGGGATCTCAGCATACTGGATCTAGCCAATTTATCTGTTATTTTCTTTGTGTTTTTCTTCCACCAGAGGTCCAATCTTTTTGTCCATTCTAGAGTTCTCTGTATAGCTACCTACGGTAGCAGAGTTGCGCATTCAGCCTCGGCGGGTGGCCGTAGCGCCGGCTTTCCTGCACGCCCTGGATGCTTTGCTCCTCACGTGACTAAATTTGGCGAATAGGCTGCCGCTGCGCGCGCCGCCGCGCATGGAAAACAGGAGAGGGAGGAGAAGGAGGGCGAAAGCAGGGGGAACATACGCCGGGGGGCGAGAAACGTCGGCGGAGCGACCGTAAAGGTGGCTTTTTCTTGCACGGCGACGGATGCTTTGCTCCTCGTGATGGATCTCGGCGAGACAGCGGCGTGGCGGCGAGGGAAAGGCTCACGTGTGCAGCTCTGCTCCCCCTTCGGGGGAGCATACATAGAGGAACTCT
>JAZHYW010027738.1:0-27062 GCA_037355805.1 Ixodes ricinus
TGCCGGTGACGCGCCGCCGTTTGAGAGCGCAGTTTTATTGGTCTATTGTAGATACCAGCGCCGCGCCGCCGCGACAATAAACTGGTCCCAAGTCACTAGGCTTGATCTAAAATGGACCGCAAAAATCGACGCCTGCACGTAGCAATCAAAACTTTTCGCCAGAGCTGTGTTTCACAGGTCTTTTTTCTTGTAAAATTACAAAGCGTAGCTCCCTTTCTGTCAAAAATAGTGACAAAAATTTGCCTGCGTCAACGGCGGGTGGCGACGCAGACGACCAAATCGAAGTGGCGGGCGCGTTTGGCGCTCGTATTGATAGATGGCGCTGCCCCTTGTCCCAATGCGGAAAATGACAGCCAAACTTGAAGTAAAGGAAAATGCGGTTGCATAACGACGGCGCCGACGGCGTTCTTGCTGCCGACGGATTTCATCTGTCTGTCGTCTGCTTTAGCTCGGGAGCAGCGTCAGAGCAGCGTCGGAGGATGTAACCGACCAGCGAAGAAAGCAGACGACACGCAGACGAAATCCGTCGGCTGGAAGAGCGCCTTTGGCGCCGTCGTTATGCAACAACGTTTTATTTTATTTTTGTTACTTCAAGTTTTGCTATCATTGTTAGCCCTTATGTTTTAACCAAAGGTACATTACAAAAAGATTATGTTCATTTTAATGAACCACGGTGGTGGCGAGCAGCCTCGATAAGGGGGTAGCGCCATCTATAAATACGATAGATGGCGCAAAGTTTCTTGGCCCTATTTTTTACAGAATGGGAGCTACGCTTTGTAATTTTAGAAGAAAAAACTGACCTGCGAAATAGCCTTTGACAAAAAGTTTAGGTTGCTACATGCAGGCGTCGATTTTTGGGGCCCATTTTCGATTGAGCCTGGTGACTTTGGATACCCTATAGATTGTTGGCGACGCTCCGACATTTTTGGCTCAAGTGAGTCCCAGCATGCGCCAGCTTGGCGGTACTTGTTTATAAGATTCAGATTCATCCAGCGCTTTATTTCTAACCGCTCAGCATGGGCTTGGAAGCTGACGCTTGCTAGATGGGGTTAAATTATTCAAAATGGCGATACACACGATAAAACGGTCTATAGACATCACATATCCTACATTAAAAAAAAAGCCTGAGTTCTGAATTCTCCCGCGTCAATAAAGGAGGCCACCGTAGGCCAAACATTTTAATTAACTACTGCGTCAGCATTCTGCTAGAAGTCGTGTTATCACTGATACTCACTGATTGGACATGACTCCTAGCCGAATGCTGACGCCGCAGTCGTGTCCAATCGCTGACCTAAGGTGGCCTTCTTTAGTTACGCAGGATAGCACCTAGGCTTTGTTATCTAGAAGGTGTTATAAACCTGGAGTCTCCAAACGTTTTGTCTACGGGGCCGGATTGAAGACCTATCGCAAACTCGAAGGACGGAAAATATTTAAAACAATATAAACGAGAAAATACTAAATAAATAAGCCTAAAAAGCATATAAATACAGAAATTTATACTATAGCGATAATTCAAAAGAAATGTAAGGGTGATGAATACATATACTTTCTTTCTACGGTTCATATGTTGCTAGATATGGTATTATAAAATAACTGTGACCTAGAAAACTCCCGAGGCATAAATCAAAGCGCATAGGAACTTTTTCATGTTCACACAGGGCGTAAGACTAATCAGAATGGTAGATCCGCTGAAGAAAACAGGCAGGGATTATGACGCGAGGACACTAGGCTCGAGATTCATGAGAACCCTAAGAAATTTTATCATAGTTATTCAGACATAAAGCGGGGCACAGCGAATAATAATGCTGGGGATGACGATGTATGCACTAAATATTATGGCGAGAGATCCCGCATTTTGTTGCAGTCTTCTCTCATTCTCTATAATATCTTCGTTTTCTTTTAATGCGCGTTGTGGTACCAATTTTACACCAAAATCACTGTCGAGTTGCCGATGCATATGCGTATCTTCCCAATATTGTCGATCAGTTGCGCGTGCGAAGCGGACTTCAGAGCTTCAGAACCCAGTGAAATAGGCCGAATAAATATAGCACCCGTTGTGAACCGCCTTCACAATGGCAAGTGAGTGAAAGCTACTTTGGCAGTGCTGCTAACCTCCGCGGTCGTTTCTTCTCCGATTTTTATCTGAAAATCTTCTAGATTTTCGTATATTTTAAAAAAAAGTGCTCATTCGCGTCAAGATTAAGTTCATCTTGATGTAGTAGCGTAAAAATAGATTCATGTTGTCGAGTGGCCATTTAAAGGTTAAATTTGCTTGGTTGGAACCTTTTTACATAATGAAACTTTGTTTGTTTGGCCTTGTGTGGCCGTTCGAAATCGCTAGCTGTTATCACCCCTGGAGAATATCTCTAGCCCCGAAAATATACAAAGGAGTCTCCTTCCCTCTGCGCTAGGCCTGCGTAAAGAAAAAAGAAGGACCGTGTTTCTAAAGATCTCTAAAACCCTTTAAAAATCCATAGATTTGAACGTATTTTCACTTGCCTCTAAAGGATGACGGAAACCACTAGATCTAGCGAAACGTTCCTAGGTCGGCAGCACTGTACTCCGAAAACAAGGTATAACTGTGAAGTTCTCTTCCGCTGTCGCTGAGGACGTTCTACGAGAAGCCTAGCGAGTGTCGTCACTGTCAACTGATTTCCACGATACGTCTAGTGATTAGAACCACTCGCTGCTTCACGAGCAAAAATGCGATAAAAGGTGCCAGCGCAAGAGCGTATCTTTTGCGTGACGTCGTCGCAACATGGTGGTAGTCGTCCCTGCTTGTGATTGCCGAGCAAGTCAAATATGGTGGTACAAAACGTGTGCTGAATAAGGTACGCGCTCAACAACAAGGTCACCACAAATGGCAGCTGATGTCATGTCAATGCAAGCGTGTATATGAAAGCTGGTAGGCTTTTGTCTTTTGACCTAGGCTTGGGCTGCAAACGTGGATAAGGTCGGGGACCGACTAGCAGAGGCGGCAGCAAGTTTGTATCACGAGCGAAATACGAGTGCTCAGCCTACAAAGTGCGAATGATTTGAAGGAAACGTTAGGCTTCACTCACGTTGCAATAGAGTCCGTTGAGAGCGTTACTCAGTAACTCCGAGGCCCAAGAACGTGTTAAGCCACTTCGACACAGACTAAAGCAGCAGTCAGTAGATTTCCGCCAGAGTGTCGGGTAGAACACGACAGAGAGGCAGAAAAAGAGCTCCGCCTAACGCACCTGTATGAAGCGGTTGTTTTCTGCTCACAGCTGCAGCTGGAAAGATTCCCATCCGGCGTCAACGCTGTCATTGGCGTACACGTGGGTGGCAAGAGCGGCAAACTTTATAAACCGTGCCCCAAATCGACATTTTGTTTGATGAAATGTCGACTTGTACGAAATGCAGCGTACTGGAAATGAAAATTCGTGCTAACCCAATGTATTATGAATAACGAAGAAAAGTGTGAATCTTGAGGATCTTCACAGACGACTTGGTAGTTGGAATCAATCAGACCAGTGTTGTGTCACGTCTCTCGCGCCTATCAGCAGATCAGCTGTTTCTAGTCATCTGCTAACCGAAAATTTTTTCTCGTCATTGATTTTTAAATTATATTTTTATAAAAGTATAATTAATTAATTAGGACCGGGCACTTCATCGGTTAACCTACCGAATAATTAATTAATTATTTAATCACGATTAATGCTTTTTAGCCGGTTAATAAAAAGTCTTGGCTAACAAAACAAAAGTTAAAATTCAACGCTTTCACCACACAGACGTGAACGAGGACACCTCTATTGAAGGTAAACTTTAGGTGACATTTTTCCTTGAAGTAAACTTAGAGGCGAGATTTGACGCCGTACGAATGTCCGTTGAGTGCAGCGGAGATTATTGTGGACAATCAAGGGAGTTCGCTATTGCCGGAGAATATCAGCGGAACCTCTTTGCTCTCTGCGGCTGAAGTAATGACTTTTGACTCTTGTGTCGATCGCCCGTCTTGACCTTCGGCGATAGATTTATACAGTAATTCTAACTTGAATTAAATGAACGGTTTAACTGACTTTATTTTGCTTACAACCGAGGACATCTCCGAGAGGGTTTAAATAAAGATAATTAAAAAGTTTAAGTGAACAGGAGGATATATCGGTACCTGCAACCAACCTGCATTCGCAGTCCCTGTATCTGCATCCGTAAGCCCTGTTCAGCTATATCCGCAACCGACCTGTATTCCGAAATTTTATATATAAGGATAGAACAACAATTGTGGGGCACCTAGGCTTACAGAAATGAGACATGTAAAATGCCATCCATCTTGTTACTTTTTTTTCTTGCAACACTATGAAAATATCAAATGCCAAGATGAGTCAATTACTTTATATTTGAATATTTTATGGTCTATCAAATAATTACAATGTTGCAACAACAGCCGTCGTGGACGGCTAAAGCACTTACACCAGTAGAATGAAAGCAACCAACTTGGAATTTCTAAACTTCAAACTTTCAAAAAATTGTTGCAATAACCCAGATAACGCTACCCAATACTCTGCTGGTGCGTTTGCACATGCATCGTTTCGTTATATGGTATTGCTCTCAGGGCTTCAGAACGGTCTAATAAAACTCCCTCATAGAACAGAGGGCGTCTAAGTTCTCAATCATGCGGAGAGGAATGCGAGAACTTGTCAACGAATATCGTCCTGTTCCGTTAGTTCCCTAAATTGCTTTTGCCATCCACGGCAGCTAGCTTCAAAATTGCACTTGCAACCTGGACTGTAAAACCTGTAAATCAAAAGTTAATTAGTGAATATTAGATAATTAGTCATAATTTAGTTGCATTCCTTCTTGAACACATTGTAAAAAAAATATCGAACTGGCAGAATAAATTACTGCCGGAAACCGCATTAGAAAAGCTGTGACAATTGTTTTTACAAAAACTGGACTATAGTAAAAAGAAAACACTGTATATTGCTCTTCCAAAAACCTGAGGAGGAAACAAAGAACGTAAAGTATTGAGTGCTTAGAAGCCACATCTGTCTAGCAATGTGCCTCACCAAAATCAGTAATAATGTGACAGTATCCTTGGCTTCCACGGTTCCCGGCTGCTAGCCAAGCGCTTTCCATATTCGTATACCACGCCATTCGCCAGTGTTCGCAATGCCGCGGTGTACCTATCAAACTATGTTAAGAAACGATAGGACAGTATAGCTCAACAGTTTCTTTTTACAATCTTGCTTAAGCATGCTACCAGACATGTACGTAACGCGTTACAAGTAACGAGTTACTTGTACCTAGTTACTATTTTCGGTAACGAGTAACGTATTTAGTTACTTTTTCAGAAAAGGAACGAGTAACGGTATTTAGTTACTTTTAAGGTCAAGTAACGAGTAACGGTATCCCGTTACTTTTGAGGAGTAACGTGTACACCACCGCTTTAACGGCCTTGTTTTTATTCTAGCCTTAGTATGTGCCTATTGCGACAAAGGCAGATGGAAAACCCGAAAAACAAATAAACAGTATGACAATACAGCAACATGTATCGCTGAACACGTCAGTCGAACAGTTCGACTGACGTGTCCAGCGATAAACGTTGCTGTACAGCTGGGAATATCCTTCACTCAGCGAGCACAATCAGGTTCGTTGGTTGAACTTTCTAGAACCGGGTACGGACCGAATGTAAGCCCGGAGGTTGCAAACACGGGAAGGCACATAACTCATTACCCGCTGTCCTCAATGAAGGCGCAGTTCCCGAAAATTCACCAGCTCTTCCTGAAGCACAACGCTGTTGTTCCTTTCGAACGCGTCAGTAGAAAGACGCTTCAGCGTCGCCAGAGATGTATTTTCAAGGAAGCGGGAAAACATAACTGATGAAAACTTCGACAGGCAGCTGCTGCTTAATGGCAACGACTACTAAAAATAAAAATAATAAACCATGAAACTAAAACAGTTATGCATTTGGTCTTCAAAGTAACGTGAAAAGTAACTTGTTACTTTTGAGGTAACTCACGCGTTCCTTTTGAGAATCGGTAACGAGTAACGTATTTAGTTACTTTTTGAGCGAGTAACGAGTAACGGTATTTAGTTACTTTTTTTGGGTAACGTGTACATGTCTGCATGCTACCATGTTTTCCTCGGATTGTAGTTCAATTTCAGATACTTCGGCACAAGCAGCTTTGCAGATACATTTCAAGAAGTTCCAGGCAAGCCACAAGAAAGCACGAAAATACACTTTTCATGCACATGTATGCAGGCGAATTTCTTCGTACATTAGTGGCAACCTAGCCAATGCAAGGAAACGAGCAGTTTATAAATTTTCCTTTACCCCCCCCCCCCCCTTTTCACGACCCCACCTTTCCAAAAGAAAAAGAAAAACACGAAAAAGGGCAGAAAAGGAAAACACAAGAATCATCTCGTAGATTTTCCTGCCATCTTTAAAAACCACGCTAGAACGGGTCCGTACGGTTTGACCGAAAAAGGCATAATCGAAGCATGTTTCGTCGACATTGTGATGTTCCGTCCAAATATTTCTGGAACCGGACCCTCTTTTAACGATTCAAAGTCAAATTGCTTTTTCACTAGCTGAACTGTATTTGGCTTCACAACGCTCGCTGGAAGTAAACTACAAGTACAGTGCGTACACAGTATAAAAAAGACGCCTGAGCCCAGGTGGCTGACACAGGAAATGCAAATCCGGAAAAAAGCCCTGTGTAGTCAGGCGTATCACGGCCACCTACGCCCGCCGTGGGGCAATCCCCAGGCAGCAGAGCCTGCAGAAAGGGGCCCTCCTTTCTGTACGCGCCGCTGCTCGGGTAAGTCCACAGTCGTCATACGCGGCACTGATACGGGCCCTAGAGGCGTACCGGCGAACAGTGGCGCATGGCGATCGAATCAACTTTCCGAATCGATATGAAGGGCACGTCGCGACAAGAGCTGTCTACGAAACGTCGTAAATACTGACGATAAAACGAACTGGGCCTTGTTTCGTATTAGGCCTACTAAAACAATGTGACAATAAAACGTCATTTCGTGAGTTTACGAGTTAATTATTACCGCGCTGGCGTCATATCGCTAACATTAAACTTGACACTTCGAGTGCCGATGCAAAAAGACGGTGGCAGTTTGTTTTACTTACCAACTAAGCCACCAATGTTGCAACCCGGAACTCGGCCGTTGTAAGCGTAAACGCGGCGACGCAAACAAAAAACTTGGACTACGACGCTCATCTCTGCCAGTGGACCGATGGACATGGGTCCAAGATGGTATCAACTTGCACGCGCGGCTGAACAGCCGAGTGATGCAACTAACCCAAATATCTAAAAAAAGTAAAAACAAATTACTGGAGGTTTTGCTGACTTTACCAGTTTGAACGTATTCTCGGAAAATGCTAAGACACTGAGCCGCCATCTTCGTGATCCTCGCTCCGACGTCATCTTGATTTGTTTAAACCAGTGTTGCCCTTTCAAGCGCCGTTCACACATATGCAGCCGAGTGAGACCGATAGAGACCAGACCTGTTTTTAAGCCTCTTGCGACGTCTTAGGACCAGCTCCGCTGCAGCGTATCCGGCCGTAAGACGTCGTAAAAGGCTTAAAAACCGGTCTGGTCTATCTTGGTCTTACTCAGTTGCACATGTGTGAACGGCGCTTCACTTGTTGCATTTCGTCGTGTTCCAACTGTTCAAACTAAATCAATTCTTGTTTTGCAATTTTTTCTTACTTAAAACATTATTTTGGTAAACAATCATTTTAACATGAACAGCATAGAATTGTCTTATTCAGCCATTTTACACAATTTTAATGCTCCAAATGAAAGACTGCTACAATCGAGCCAGATCCAATCCAGACAGCGAATCGGTCGAAGCCGTATGGGGCGTAAGTGAGCACCCGTCAATCTTCAGGGAGAGAATACAATTGATGGGACTACAAGTAAACAGTTTGAATGGCCGCCAGTTGTCTCTGCCTCGAAATGGGTGTAAGTGAGCATAATACACCCACAAACACCCTTTTCTTTAGAGTGTGTTACGAGGAGTGTGGAACGGGATGGCAAGAACAAGAACAAAAAGGGCGGCCGATCGGCAGCAGGTGATTGACGGCTGTCCATCTGGACCAAACAGACACCGAGGACGATAAAGCGGCAGCCAGTAAGTAACACCTCGGGCGACCGCACCGCACAACTTCGGAAGCCATAGAGCAGGCCTGCCGCAAAGTAAAACGTTTTCTCTTGTCTGTCTGATCGTTACTTCTTGGGGGAGCGAACCAGGTGGAGGCAAATCGGACGGTCATCATAACAATTCAGACACCCACATTAACTTGGCGCCCAACGCGGAGCCCGATTTGTCTGTCGTTGTTCCGTTCGTGCCTAGGAAGTCTCACAGTTATTATGAAGGAGGTTATGCATGGGTGGTGGAGGAGGACTGTCGGCAATGGAACTGTGAAAGAACAAGGCGCTGCCTCCAGATCGTCCAATTTTGAGACAGTAGATAATGAATGAAAGGAAACTCTAACCAAAAATTGATACGGAGCCCGACGTTTCAAGGCCAGTTTGGCCCCTTGATCACGGGTGACTGTTCTTGTCCTTGTCGTCGTCTTGCAAGACGACGACAAGGACAAGAACAGTCACCCGTGATCAAGAGCCAAACTACGACGACAAGGACAAGAACAGTCACCCGTGATCAAGGGGCCAAACTGGCCTTGAAACGTCGGGCTCCGTATCAATTTTTGGTTAGAGTTTCCTTTCATTCATTGTCATTCCTAACCAGGTTGATGTCCACCGAAAGGTTTACGTTTAAGACAGTAGATATTTTGGGCCTTGAGTTGTAAGGTCTCCTTCGGGGATGTCACTCCTGTTTGGCGTTGAACGTAAAGCACAAGGGGTACGTCACCGTACCTATCCACAAGCCAATATCTCTGAACGAGTATACTGGAAGGTGAAGAGCATACTGATAGCGACGACTGAGAGACACCGAGACTGGGTAGAGCACATCGCCGAGATGGCTTTTGCCATTTGTAACACCGTAAACAGATTATCCCTTGAGCGTTCAGCGTGATACTCATAAACGCAAACGATGCCCCCAAGACGAGGTGGGCCACCATCTGCACACCAAGGACGACAAAGCAGCCAGCCAGCAAGTAAACACCGCGGGCGACCGTACCACAGGACACCGAGGGCCGTGGAGCAGTCCTGCCACAAACTAAAACGTTTGCTCTTGTCTAAATGATCATGTGACTTCTTGGGAGGACATGATTATTGATTATAGCCCAAGAACGTTGTCGCTGACTGGAGAGGGCTTCGAGCGTGCAGGCGCGGCCAAAGCATTTCGGAAGTCAAGGATAGCGTGCGGGAGGCGGGGCACCTGACTTCGCACAATGACGAATGAGAGAGACAAGAGAATTGTCCGCTTGGACAAAGGACGTTCAGGGTTGACCGACAATTTTGTCCATAAGAAATTGCTGATCAAGTATAGCATGGTGAATCTTGCAGAATGTTATTCTTCTTGAATATCGCACTATCTGGATGACGCAATTTACTCGTGCGTAGCGGTTCCAGCTCTCATGGCGGTGAGTAATGTGGCTGCATAGAGCAGTGGTGCATAATTAAATTTCTGGTGAACGAGGAAGTTATTTTATGTCAGCTGAAATTTTGAGAAGACTGCAAGCGCAGTATTGTAACAAAGGATACCTCAGACGAAAGTGTACCAGTGGTGTCAGCAGCTTGGCGAAAGACGACAGCCGGTGACGGTCGAACTGCTCAAACATTATCCGACTGCAGTCACGTAGTCCAGGTCTACGTGAACGAAGTCAAGCTACTGCCAAAGCGATGGAAGCAGTCCGTCGCACTGGAACTGCTTTGGGAAGCTTAAATGGTTTTGGGTTTGTCGGATTTAACACATTCTGTGTAGGAATACAATCCTGGTAAACCTTGAATGACCTTGTGTAAGTAAGTAGATCTACAGAGAGCAAATATTACACGCTTCCGGTTCAGCGTTTTAGTACATTGCGTTTTTTTTCTCTCATCATGCTTGAATAATGGGCTTAAAGTTCCAATAGCATTAGCAGGATTTATTAATTATACCACGATTTGAGAACTATTGTTACACAGATCCAACCGAACGAACACCCCTCAGGTTGTGTTGAACAACTAGCTAGCGAAAGCAATGCAACCAGTTAGCACTCTGTGCTGAAAATTGTATCTGTAGAATCGATAACCGTGAAAGGTTTATATTATTTAGCTATATAATTTGTATCTAATCTGTCTATTGTTTAGCTAACACTAAAGCGAAAATTAAATATGCCTATATTGCTATTATTTTTTGCCTATTTCCATTTTCTATTTGTACTGTTATATTGGTGCCACCAGTTTAATATTAGAAAATTATCCTTTTGACTTAAAAGATAAGTACAAAACGTTACCCAAATTTGAAGCGCTTTCATTGTACAAGCTTGACATTTATTATTAGTTAGCAAAACTAGAGCGCGCACTTTCGTTTTTTTTCTTTATTTTGAGATGAAGCGCACTTATTTTCAATATGCAGAGCGGTCCGCTCTCAAAAGGAAAACTGGAACGCGTGTCCGGCCCTCCGGTGTTCGAAAAAAGAACGCCACAGAGAGATGTGCGTTCGCGTCACTCTCTGACTCTCTGACACGATAAACAACGTAAAAATGACAAGACACAAATTCGCTTAATCTATAAAATCGTTGCGCTCGCCCCTTTAAGGGGCTAAAATGTCCGAAATGCCCGCGAGTACTACCGGCATCGGCGCAAACCAAATTGAACACACGGACAAAGATATTATTCGAGATACAAGTCATCAGTATTCTTCCATGCCGTAGCCTCCATTGAGCCTATACCCGCCAGCGAGGCGACCTTTCACGGTTCTACCCGACGGCGCCGCCGGCCCACAAGACACCACATGACCTGCTCAGAGAACTTTCGGTGAGCGAAGGGTCACACCCTCCTACTCCGAGCTTTTTAAGCAATTCACCCCGCATGGCGAAAAATATGCCGCCCAGCCTAGGCATCGCACAGCCGGTGGCAGCTAAGCCGAACGCATCTACGAAGCCAAATTTTCTAGTCTCCCAGTCACACTCCAAACTTAACTTCTCCTACCACCTCCTCTACTGGCGGAGCGTAGTATAGACCGACACGCGGAGCGGCTCTGTTTACCAACACGGCCGGAAGGCCGCGCATGCGCGGTAGCTATGTGGGCAAAAGCGGCCCGGCTCTCCGTGTTTTCGCCATTGCGTTGTGTGGCGTGCGCTCGTTGTTGACGTTGTAGGGACGCTTCTAGCTTTATTTGTGAGTCGTATTTCCTGACAACGTATGTCGTATGCTATGCCCGACTATTTGAGCTCGCTACCCGAGCCTGAACGGCAGCGGTATCGAAACAAACTGTGCGTGGACGGCGTTGCCTACGAGGATCCGTACGCCGTAAACAAGGCCTGCTGGACTTCCGACGTGAAGTTGCTGCCACCGAAGTCGACGGCTCACGTCGTCGTTTATTTAGTTTTTTCGCCAAGCCAGTTGACGGCCGACACGGTGCAGGCGTACAAGTCTCTCGAGGCCTACGATTACTTCGAGTCGGTTTCCGCACTGCCGGCGGGATCAGCAGACTGTGGGTCTGCGGAAGTGTATTTATTAATAAATAAATACACACAGCGTCTTGAAGTCAAGGTATGACCACAAGGCATGACAAGCAGTAACGCTTTGTCCGTTCTGCAGTCTTGGCGGTAACACGTTACAAGTAACAGCGTTACCAGGAACGCGTTACTTTTTTCAGTAACGTAGTAACCTACTCGTTACTTTTTCGACACAGTAACGGGTAACGTACTTACGTTACTATTTCAAGTAACGTAGTTACGTTGCTCGTTACTACTTCCCAAGTCTTAACAAAATTACACATCAATTTTTTCCGTGTTTTTAGGCGTCAAGCCATGTTTTTCTTTGCGTTTTTTCTCGTGAGTGTTTAGGTGAAACCGTAAAAAGAGATAAAGTAATTATGTTCAGTTTCTGCATGAACATAATGTTTTTTGATATATGAGCTTATGCATACCTGTATCGTCAAAACCGTAAAACGTGTTAAATAATAATTTAAAAAGTAACGCAGAAGTAACGTGCGTTACTTTTTATCGGTAGTGGTAACGAGTTCCTTTTATTTTTAGGTAACTAGCTCAGTAACGCGTACCTTTTGATTTGCAAGTAACGAGTAACGTATTTCGTTACTTTTTTCGGTAACGCCTACAACACTGCCGTTCTGTCGCCGATCCCCTTCTGCTGGGTAGCACGGGCGTAGCGAGCCTCGGACGAGCGCTTGGCCGGTGCTTTGTGCTCGAACACCGTGGAAACAAAATCCGGGTGGTCTCGATCAGACAACGGTTTCCCTGCACATAAGCAAGCCTCGGGACGGAGATTGAAATGGAAGCCGCACTTGCCTTCAAGAAAGTGATTGCCGCACAAACGGTCGTTCGCGCGAGGCGACCATTCTTTTCGATCCACGGATATTATCCACCTTCTATGCCTTTCAGAGTCTGCCGGGAACTTGTGGAAACTCACTCCGCTACTTTTCTTGTACATTTCGGTGCAATTAACGGCAACACAGCTTCGCGGCATGCTGAAACGCTATGACGCCCATGCGAAACGTGCGCCCTTTTGCCCACACCACCCGGCTCCGGCGCGATCGCAGCGCCGCCGCAGCTCCGTGACGTCAAGCCCGCGTGTCGGTCTATACGCCCCAAGTGCCCCAACGGCTGCTGCATGACCCTCTGCACAAGCCCCGAATTCGAACACAGGCTCATTTTGCGACTGAATCAGTGTGGCGACTGAACCGCACCGCCAGTTTATCTTCTAAAACTATCGTAGACATCAACAACAAGCGGCAAACTTCATCCACGTCATGTCAGGCTACCACGTGCGCGTCCTGGCAAGACCAAACACCGTCGCAGTCGACACGGCGAGCACGTATCTGCGCGATCACCTACTCAAGTTAGAAAATTTTCTACTTGTCGCAGAAACCTGCGTGGAAATGCAAGCGTACACCCCGGCTCGTCGGGACATTGCGCGTAGTGTCATCCACGTCATTGAAGAGCAAGCTCCGGCCGAACTGCTATTTAACGAGTGCTATCCGCGCCCGCTGGGAACAAATGGTGCAGTGGCTGTCACTTTCGACGGAACAGCACTGCCCAAGCAAGTACTACGCTCCGAGGTGTTCGATTCGCGTCGACAGCTACTGCACCGCCTTTGCGCGCACTGCGTCTGCGCCGAAGAGTGCAGTAGCAGACGACGTGCGGCACGCACAACGAGGTAGAGGGGCCCCCACCACCTCTGCAGGTGCCTTTATGTAGAGAGTTTTGCGAAAGTATAGGGAACCCCATTGGCTGAAATTGTTTCAATGACGTTCGGCGCGACGCTTCACAGCTCTTGCGACCTACCATTAGCCACACCTATTCCCCCAGCGGAAGTAAGAAGCTGTACAAATACCCTTCAATCACAATTTCGAGGTACGGATGTATTCAAGTATTGGCATTTCAGCACACTAGATTTGATATGTGCTATCATTCATAACTGAAAGGGCAACGCACGTAACGTTGTCGCCACGGCGACATTCAGAACAAAGTCAATCTTTCTTTTGATTGCACTCGCGGCGGCAACCGCTGACGCGGCCACGACGGAGTGGACAATAAAATGTGAGGATTTGGCTCCCTGTGAATTTTGACCCAAACCCCGAATGCGCACCGCACAATTACAGTTGCGTCTCATGTATCAGAAACGTTTTCTCGTCAGCATCATCTTTCCTGGCTCAGTAAACGCACTCTGCACCTTGAAACTCCCTTTTCCACCAACCTCTTACAATTATACATTCATGCACATTCAGCGTCATCCATAAATAAAAATATACCTGCGCCGTGCTACGCGAATCTTTCAAGGACACCCAGTACACCTTAGTTCGCAAGTTCATCACGGGGGGAATAGGCGGCGCCGCCATTTTCGCCGCTCCACCCCGGCTCCCGCCGGATCCTCCCATTGACCAGACTCTCTCTCTATACGGCTCTGCACCTCTGGTGCTAACTGCGTCTGCGCCTTGACTTCGCGAGCACCTGCAGCTGTTTTTTTTCTTCTTGCCGTTGAACATTCTATAACAGTCACTCGACTGTACAGTCGTGGTCGAATGATCGTTGTAGCAGTAGAATCGTTCATCGATAGAGCGCAACCTTGCGCAAACGAATCGCCGGGTGACTCCACTCGCTCGCGTCAGCACTTCATCCCACAAACTATTCGCAGCGGCTCCACTGTAGACGCATAGCTCCGCAAACTGCTGTACTTGAGCAAGTGCTCGCTCAAGAAAGGTGGCAACCACTCGCGCCCGTGCCCTCTGAAACGCAGCACGGAATTCTGATTAACAGTTAAATATAGCCGGTGATTAAACGGATTAAACTCGCATAATTGCGATGAAACTTCCCCTTTTTTGTTTTTGTTTGCAACATCTTTTGACACACTGCCCTCTTTTGGCAGCCTTCCACACCGTCTCGTTTTTATTTGAAGCCTTTTCCTCCGAAAACTTCTTGCTTCGTTTTCTTTTAAGTCCGACCGCAGGGGATCCCGCAATCAAACAGAGCCAATCAAACAGTGCCATAAGATCATCATCCCGGTGCTCGTCGTCCTTCTCCGTCTGTTAGCAGAGACTAATCCGATCACGCATAGTGGATGCGTCGCTAGTCTGCGGTTGTTCCAGGTGCGTGAGTGGTTGTAGCCGGTGATGAAAAACGCACAAAGACCACGCGCGCATGACGATGCTCTTTTGGCAATACTTGATTGCCTCCACTGGATCGTTGGCTGCGGTGCGACTTAAGTGAAACGAATTATATATGTACTTCGTCTCATCCTACGATGGACTAAAGGCAAAAGCTACGCACCGCCAGATCCAATAACGAGCCACTTTGTGCGGTATGTCGCTTCGATGCACGTATCGGTGCCTGCGTCTCGGATCACTGATCAGGGGACGGGTGGACAGTGACTCGAATCGAATAGCACTGAGTGACTCGTCAATTCTACATTGCAAAGAAAGCCATGACATATAGACTCTTTGCAGCGTCGAAGCTATATAAATGATGCGGCGCTTCTGGAATGACGCATTATTCGTCCATCCCTAATCAATGTTAGGCGTGTCATAGTATAGCGTGGAACGTGATTGGACCTGGCGGCCCGTCGCTTTGGCCTTTAGTCCATCGTAGGATGAGACAAAGTATAGTTGCGTACCGTCACGTGACGGTGGACGGACCCCAAAAAAACGCTTCATCATGTGTTTACCACTCGTAAATCCAGTGGACGATTAGGTTCAAACTGGAATCACTTCACTTCAAAAGGAGGCATTTTTATCAGTCATTTTATTTTGCATCCCTACAAACAAAACAAAAACGCAACGTAAAATTAATAATGTCAAAATAAATGGTAACTTCCGAAAGCAATGGCAAGGGAAAGGTGGAGAGTATAACAAGAGAAGGCGCTGGAGAGCAAAATATATAAACGCTAGTTGAATTGTAAGAACTCTACAAAGTAAAATACTACCGATGAAAAGACTAACTGTTAGAGCAAAACGGAGGCTGTCATGAACGTGGACAAATCTAAGAGCCAGTGTTGGCCGCTTTGTCGAGTTCGTCTTGCATTTGCTGAATATAAAAACTCATAGGTGGAGCGGCGGTTTCCACAGATGACACGGACCACCGGATCTTAGCCAGCTTCCTCATCGTCCCAGAAGCGCCTTTCCAGAGAATGCGCTTCTTTTCGACCGCTGCTGTCACCGTACGCTGGACTTGACGATTGTAGGCTGTCTTGCCGATGGCCTGCTTTCCGTCGGTGTAGAGCTGAAGCACCTTTTGTTTGGCTTCCGAGTCCTTGCACATGTCCAGTACGCAACAGGCTGTATAGGTGTTCAGCTCGAGCAACACACTGTCTGCGGCAGAGGGGGCGGCAGGATGACAGGACGACGCAATGTACTCGTCTACCCTGTCTCTTTCTTGTACTTTGTCCCGTATGAAAATACTTGCCTGGTCCTCTTGTAGTTCTTCACTGCACATCGAAGTATTGTTTTCGTTTACGCAATCCCCCTGTTTGGAGTGGCTTTCAAACACAATGAGCAAATCATCATCGTCATCGCTCAGCGAAGTTACCGTTGATACCATGGACGCAGTGTCCTGCTCACTTTCACAAGTGACGAGTTGGTCTGGAATCGAATCTTCCACCCAGTTATCTTTTATGAATATCACGTCATCGCGTGATGTAGCAGATGCGCTTTGAGGGACTGGTGAAGGACCCGTCTTGGTCGACGAAGTCCTCTCTCCGTCAAAGGCTCGGGTCCTTTCAACATGATCTAAGCTGCTTGAATGCTTTCGGAAGGGGTGACTGCTTGAATGGCCAATCTCGTTGATGCCATCCGGGCTCGGGACCCGGCTGATACTCACGCGAGCTTTGGATACTGCCTGCTGAAGAACTTCGCTCGCTGGTTTTGTCGTTGGAATAAATGTGCTTGCTTGCCCAAGACAGTGAGGCGATAGAGTTTTTCTATAAATTGTAGTGTGCATCATGGGTGCAATCTTGGCAACGACGTACGTCTTGCTAGAAGTTTCATCAGATTTTGCGTCTGACGCTACCGAGTTAAACTTGCGTTTGAGGAGCCGAGATGTTTCCGGCGAGGTGTTCTTTGAGATCTGCGGCGGCGACTTCGTTGACGTCTTTGGCAGCGTGTTCGTTGACGTCGGTGGAGGCGTCTTCGTCGACGTCTGTGAAGGCGTCTTCGTTGACGTCTGTGGAGGCGCCTTCGTTAACGTCTGTGGAGGCGTTTTCGTCGACGTCTGTGGAGGCGTCTTCGTTGACGTCTGTGGAGGCGTCTTCGTTAATGTCTGTGGAGGCGTCTTCGTTAACGTCTGTGGAGAGGTCTTCGTTAACGTCTGTGGAGGCGTCTTCGTTAAAGTTTGTGGAGGCGTCTCCGTTAAAGTCTGTAGTGGCACCTTTGTCGATGTTTGCATCTGTGCCTCTGCCGACGTCTGAGGCGGCGCTTTGCATGACGTCGTCTGTGGTACCGTCAATGAAGTTGGCAGCGACCTATTTTTTGCAATATTCGTTGGATCATTCAATGACGGCTGTCGTTGTTCAGTTGGTAATTTCTGTTCTGTTATTCCAGTCACCGTCAGTCGCGGTTCTGTAGCTCTCACCTGCTGCAACGTATCCGACGATGACTCGAGAGGCACATTCAGTAGTGTCCGTTGCGGTGAACGCGTCGATTGCGGCCGCATCTGGTTCTGTGCCTGTGACTCCTGCGGGAAAGGCGGCTGCGATAGCGGCGTTCTTACATGAGACGTCCTGAAGGTCCAGGGTGGCCTTCTGCAGTTGCGACGTGGAAAGAACGGCCGCATTTCGTTGCTGCGCCAGGGAGGGACGGCAGGTCCTCTCGGAGGGTAAAGAAACGGCGGTCTTCCGGTGTTGAACTGCGGGTGCCACTGACGGTTGTCATTCCGGCGGTTGTGAAAGCCGGCATAGTTGGGGTTAGGATACTCGTCTATGACCACATAGTTATTCCGGACTCCAGTATTAGGGCTGCCGTTCATGGCGTCATGAAATCCGTGCTGGGGTCCGGGACAGGGGTACTCGTCAACGACCACGAAGTCAGGACCACATTGTTGGTTGAAATTACTGTTCATGATGTGAAAACTGCCCGTATAGCTCCGCAACTTTTTGTGAAAAGAAACGTTTAAAGATCAAAAATCGAGATTTACAGGAATACACGGACCAAGGGAAGGTATTGTTCGCTTCCGGCACGTTCGCTATTCTGGTAATGGCAGAAAGTGCAGCCAGTGCAGCGATATGCTGGCTCTGGGTGACTTGATAACATATTGGTTACTATTTTTAGTTCCTTCCTTTCTCCTTTTTTGCCCTCTCTCGGAGCTGCAAACTGATAACTGGAGATTCTGCCGCATATCTTTTTCTTCAACGTGCCATTTTTGTATTGGCCTGACGGATCAAAATTTTGTATAAGACGTCCTTTTTTTAGCTTTTAATCCTCTGGCGCTGACATTGCAGACAAAAGGCAGCCATAGACGTTATTTACGGGGAGCACAGATAAGTGAACTATGGTTCGTTTCAGCTTAAATGCAGACGCAACCAGCGGTACGGGGTGATAGGATCAGGCAAGAGGCGTTAACACCGCAAATCAACGGGCCTTTTAAGTTTCTGATTGGTTCAGCGATGAGAGAAGACGTACAGAAATGTAACGAAAACAATGATGGTTCAATTTTTATTCACGTTCTCCGATTGAGATCATCAAGTCGTAGCGTCGGCTGTGTCTGAGCTTAAGGTGAAACGAAGTATAGTGCTATCTCTCATAGTCGGTGACAGGTTTTGATCCCTGAAGATGATCCACTTTCAGCACGTGCTCGTTGCTTTCCGCCCGGCTTTGGCTTCGCGGGCAACGAATTCAGATTTTTAAAAGGCAAAAAGCTCACGTTCGAGGAAAAGCATCAACTGGGTCTTCAACCTGTGACCGACTAAAGCTTTCGAAGACGTTTTCACTACATGGGCTCTCACGATGGAGCAGCACCTTTTCAGTTTAACTTCACGTCCGTGGTCTCGACTTGGTTCCTCGTTGCGATCAAGTACAAACTCGCCCGGGAAACTTTGAAACAAGGTACAGAATACTGTGGGAAGCCGAGGAAAAAGAGGGCCAGGGGGGGGGAGAGAGGGGGGGGCACACGCTATGGCCTGCGGAGCGGCACTCGAGACCGGCGCGCGGCAGTGCGAGACGTGGAGTGATGAGGAGTGGCCGCAACCGGGCAAGCTCTGAAAGACTCAACGCAACAAAAGACCCAACCGAGACCCGGGGGAAGACGCGGTCAAGCACTAAGGTACAGTAAATCGTGTATTCACATCTCCTCTAACGTGTGACTTCTTGGGAGGGCGGACCAGGCGGAGACCGATCGGGCAACAGTATTATTGAGAGACCCACAATACAAATGTCAAAATGATTTATATTATGATTTAAATCGCACCAATGTGACTATGACGATTTAAACCAATTAGTTGCCACTAAATAAATTCCTAAAATATGTTTCATTTACCGTTTGCCTATTATTTTATACTTTTCATTTGCATTTATTTGGCATTTAAAGAAACCAAATCAAACAAGTAAGATTTATATGAGGCAGTCATTTTATTTAACAGATCTAGACTCCAGAAACTACTCTTATCTAGATGAGTTGATTTGTTAAATCACATAGACCTAATTCACATGCAATAAATATAATATGATCAAAATAAACCAATTATTTCTAACATTATATTTTTCCACTATGGTTTAAAACCAAAGAAAATCATCTTTCATACTTGGCATACTTTGTTTCATCTTAAAAGGTCCCTCTATGATTTTTAGGTTTGGTTCTAAGCCTCTGCGAAAACTAACCTTATCGTGCGTAGAAAAACGTCCCCCCCCTAATTGCGCATTTCTTTGGAATTTATAAGCGAGATAAAAATACAAAAACAAGCAAAACAATGGCTCTCTGTGACAGAATCGGCCAAAATAAATGATCGGAGGGTTGGAGTGAAGTGACTGGCAAATTTACAGCAAGGTGATTAGGTTCGTGGCTGCCGCGCCGAGGACGCGTGCACGCATGGTCGCCTCGAAGCTAAAACACCCCTTGCATCGTCGCAGCTTCAGATTCCGAACGCGATTGGTGTTACCAATAATTATATTCAAAAAGTGATCGCAAAAAAAAAAATTACAGGGTTCGTTTACCGGAAACTTAAACTAAGCACCACCAAACTCATATTCTCCGCCCAAACATAGACCCAGCTGCCCGACCCACACGTCTAAGTTTAAAAACTAACCGTTATTTTATTAAAAATTATAAGCGATTTTCTCAAATTTTTAGTGGAAAAATGGTCGCCGACGGAGCTCTCAAATACAGGGAGCTGAATGACGCCACTTACCGAAAACGGACGAAAACGAGCTTCATTTTCCCATTGAAGGTTTCAGAAAATCGCTTACTAACTTCTGAATAAGATAACGGTCAGTTCTAAAACGTTGGCATCTGCTTCTGACCACTCGCTCTACATTTGAGCGGAGAATGAGCGCTCAACAGGGCGTAATTAATTTTTGCGTTTAGAAAAAACAATTCTTGTTCTCCTTTATTCTTTTTTTTTTTTTTTGGGGGGGGGGGGATGGGAAAACGGGGGGAGGGGGGGGGGCACACTGCACTTAAACGTTGGCGCACACATTGCGTGCCTTCGAAGAAACGCGTTTGTCGTCTACTTTGCCGCTGCCCTTTTGGCTCAGAAAAAGCCGACCAGACGTGTTTAGACTCCAGCGCGGTAACGTGATTGAAGCAGCGATTCGGAGAATGAAGTTGCAGCGGGATTGGTTCAAAAAAGAAGCAAATGAGGGGGCGAACGAGTGCAGAATAGCATCTATTTTCTCACAAATGTCCCACGAACGTCACACAAATGTCGCACAAATGCCTGCAAAAAAAAAAAAAATAAGAACACGTCCGTGAGAGCATTTGCCGGCTGGCTTCGATGGACGCGATACAATCGCTGTTTTGCAGAATCATCCTCGCAGATGGGTCGTGTACCATCACCGTAGCTGGTCTTTCACGTTGACTTAGGTATAATCTCGAAAGGAGCATACGATGCCCAAAATGCGCCATGTATGAGTTCGAAGCTGTAGCGTACTTTATAGAGCCCGAGCCCGAATAAACATACCGGACTTCAACATTAGTTTTATTGCACACCGCTACAATTGTTTCAATTTTGAATTTGTTGCTAAGAGCGAAAACGGCTGCCGGCGCGAACACCTAGCATTTTATCAAACAATAGGTCATACAGGAGATCGTCCTGAATTCTAATTTAGTCCATCTTTGGGTGGTCATCGAGCTTCAAGCCTTGGCCGGCACTCCGTGAAAGCGTGTCCGGCTCGTTAGGCGTACGACGCTTATCGGGGTATCACGCCCTCGGAGGGCCGTTCACGTCCACGTACAGCCTCGCCCAACCGAGCCCCGACACACCAACACAAAAACACAGCGACACTAACTGACCGGGAAAAACACAACACACCGCAAGATCAGCATATTTAACTCGCAAAAATGAGCAGCCCTGCACTCGCCACGACTGATGCCGATGTCACGATTCCCGAATGGGGCGCTCGTCCGAGAAATACCGCTCAATCCGCTACCGCGCCTGCGCTCCGATTCACCGGTTTGGCTTGTTCCGCCGCTGGAAGCTGGGCCTGCTTCGTTTATATCTGCAATTTTAATACACCTATTTCACTATTTTTATCTTTCTCTCACAGTTAAAAGGATTTCTTGAAAAAATAACAAATTGCACGAAGTAAAAAACTTAATTTCGCCCGCATAAAAAAAACAAAAAAAACACAAAAGAATAAAAAATTGACGGCCCTCGCGCATATTTTTAATCACAAAATGGATAGCCGTTGACGCAAAGAGATGTGCGTTTTCAAAACACTGTGGCGCCGCCAGACTTAAAGCTGTTTTTGCTTGGTGGCATTATGATGTGCTAATATTCCACGGCTACTACGTGCTCCCTGAGTAGACCGGACCACTGCTGAGGTAACAACGTAAATGCAGAAGTTTGATTATCACTGGAGGGCCCATTTAGGTCTCAGCGCAGCTATTTCCGTTCACCCTTAAAAGGACAATGGAATGATTTTTGTGCTTTGCGTGAGTACCGCTTCTCACGAATCTCTGACGTTTATGACCAATGAAACAGGCGTTCCTTTTCCTCACCACGCAATAAAAGTCGGAGAAAAAATTAAAGAAAAACGAGCAGCGTTCACTCCCTCAACCCGCAACCAGAACAAGCGACCACGTTATTTCGAGCCGATTATATGCCGTCAATGTTGACCATAGCCACGCGCTGGGTTTAGCAAAGCACTGGACACGCACTGAGTTCAAAACATTGTTAGGGTTCGGCTATTCTCGTCATTGCCGTGATTAGACACGAGTCATTACCCGAATGCTTGTCGCGCTATTGCTTATCGCGAGCCCAAATTGAGTGCTCACGCAATGCTCGGGTCCAATCTATGAGCCGCATTCAAATATTGTCACCGGAGGACTATGCCACACACCGCGACCTTCAGACTACGTCATCAAGTTTTGCGAAGGAGAGTCTAAAGAAAACGCTGCTTTATCCTCGAAATCGCATCGCAACAAAGAAATGGTTTCTTGGTCAATGGCTTTGCGTGCGAGTATAGACCTTTTCACGCTCCGTCGCATGGGCGCTGCCATCTTGGAATCACGTGACGCGGCCGCCATTAGGTGGCTTCAAAATCGTCGCTCCTCTTTCCCCTCCGGTCACTGGCGAAGGCGTTGTATTCGCGTTTTTCGTCGCGTTTTACTCGCGCTTTTCTACCTTGCTTCGTGAAATATCGTTTGATCCATATTTGTACTACCTAACTGCATGCCTTTATAATGTGCACAAGTTCTGCACTTGATTTTATAGCACGTTTTGACTATTTGCACCGTCGGTGTACCGCATACGTGTGAGGAAAGGAATCAGCGTTAGCATTGGCGCCTATTCAGTGTGTCGATGACTAAAACACAGGACGTGTTAAGCGGGCAAGATATTTATGATAGCGCAAATTTCCTTAATTGATCGGGGCTAAGTAATAGTGTCGCAATAAGAAGCTGCAAGGTATATTATGATTACGCATTTAGGATCTTACAAAAGGAAGGAAAATATAGGCAACGCAAAGGAGTTACTGTGTGTTTATTGATAGCATCATCTTCGTGCCTTCATAACAAATATCCAAAGCAGTTGCTTTTGATTCATATCGAGGGAATCGTTTTGGCAATATAAACCATTCGATTGATGTTTTTTTAAATAAATTTAAAGAAACTATACACTGTGCTCGGGATCATGTCTCCAGTCATTCAACTTTTCTTAAGATATCCAATTTAATTAATTCATTTAGACGCAAAAGGTTGGCCTTTACAGGTTGAAACTCAGTGTCAAAGACAGCTTGTGAATGCATGACAAAAGCGCCTGAGGCATGCACCATTGTGACTCCGAAAAGAAGCTGTCTGCATGGAAATCACTCGAGTGCAGCGTTGTGGACGCCAGGGTTACACTCGACACAGCTGAGAGTAAAATGCGCATCTGTTCAATCAAATAAATCAACAATGGCCTTCCTAAATCCATTAAGTAGTGCCTGGCACTTTCCTTTAGCAAAGTTCGCTGAAGGTCACTCATATTGCGTCATTTAGTTTTATTCCGCAATTTATAAGAACGACAGACCTCAGACTTCAATAGGCGTTTTTTTCCCGTATCCCATATTCACAATAGTTTGTAAGGAAATGTCCGTCTAACCAATCGTTTTCTAAGGCCAACAATGTGAAACGCTGCTACTGAATTCTTTGGCAGGGCTGATAGTTAAAAAAATGTCCTACGCGGCCTAGCAAGCACTATCGAAACATCTCTCGAGCACCTACTTTCTTTGGAGAAACCGATGGAGACAATATCGCTTCTTTAATGCATTCCTTGCGTCGTCACAGGGGTTCTCCCGGTCGGCAATTTTCACATTTGCATTCCACGCGTCTTTGTAGCCGGCCAGCCAGCCCAAATGATGAGGCTGGCCTCACCGTTCGTCCTTGGCATCAGGCGCGGCCATGGACATTAGCTAGAGGTGAAGCTTTCATCCCAGGTAACACGAAAACATTAGAATAACATTATTTTTATGTTCGTCCCAAACGTTCGAGGAATGTTCTTAATGTCCGCCTGTATAAAGCTATTTGAACGTTTGGCAGAACATTCTTATAACGTTTTGATAAACGTTATTTGAACACTTAGAAAACAATTTTGCAACGTAAATATAATGTCTGGAAAACATTAACATAACATTACTGTAAACATTGTAATAACATTTGTAAAACATAAATAAATCCTTTACGCAGCGTTATTACAACAGAAATATAATGTTTACAAAACATTAAAATAATGTTCTGGTAAACGTTATATTAACATTCGTAAAACATGTTATTACCACACTATAGTCGGCGACAGGTCAAGAACGAAGTGGAAGCTCCTCCCACCTCTTTCCACTTGAGCAGAGCAAACGCTGGAGAGGAGGTCGCCTCCTCTCCAGCGTTCGCTCTACTAAAGAGGAAAGAGGTGGGAGGAGCTTCCACTTCGTTCTTGACCTGTCACCGACTACAGCAAAATGTATGCAAAATGTTTGGAGGAACGTTCTGAACCATGAAGACAGATATATACTGTGAAAGACTGGTTCAGACAGTTGTGTTTGACTGCATTGCCAGGGCTGTTGCCGAGAGACGGTGAATTACCATGGCAACACCTGTCACGTACGGTAACTCAGTCGTCTTACCAAGGTGCAAGCCCTGCAACACAGTCAAATTAAAGTGTTTGAAGTAGCCTTAGTTCAGATGTGCCCTACACACAGTATATATTTGCCTTAATGGTTCAGAAGTGTTCCTCCAAACTTTGCAGACATTTCACCAGTGTAGTAACATTCTCTTCTGTTTCACAAGCATTAACGCTCCTTGAAACAGTATATGGTGAGCCAAAACAATTCTACACAGCAATGACACCCTAGCATTATTGAGTATTGTTTACTCAGAAGATGGGGGCTTTGCAATGAGCACAAAAATGTGAGGCACGATCATTATTAAGCCTTTTCAAAACAACAGATTAACTTAAACATTTCAATTTTCCACACCAGTGAAAAGACTAAATAAAACAGACATGTATGGTTTGTCTTCGTGGCTCTGAACAGTCCCTCCAAACATTTTTCCATAAAAGCAATTGCATTTTTTTTTTCGTGAACACTAACCAAGCTAGCTGCGCTTTTTGCTGATACAGTCGTGAAAAAAACCAACAAAGCCACAGTAGCGTGCGGCCTCGAACTACGTGCGCGCGTCATGCCGGTGGCGTGGGGAACTACCCCCTCAAGTACTGGCAGATTGCGAGATTAGCGACTATCAACATCCAGTTATATGACCTGCCCTGCTGCCGTACTGACAGTCATTTGCCTAAAGTGGCGCACTGTACACTGACATTGCAATGTTTAGTCAGCTGAACAGACAATGCGCTTTTCGAGAACTTTATTTGCAACGATGCATGCTTTTGGTTCAATATGGTTGTCGTGATGTGAATCAAAGCTTATTGTGCTTCATTGGAACTGTAGCGAAAACAAAAAGGAAAGACACTTTGTTGCGTTCCGCAATTCCAAGTACACACGATCAGCTTATTCGATACAGATAACCAGCCTTATCGAGACGCAGTGTAGGGAGTGCCGCTCTAGGCGAATGATCGTTAGTATGGTAGCAGGGCGGCAGAGCAGGTCATATAACCGGATGCTGACAGCAGCTAATTTCACAGCTAGCTGCGGCAGCCATCGATACTAGTTCTTTTCGCTGCCGTCATGAAGTGCGCGAGTATCTCGAGGCCGCAGGCTCCTGTGGCTTCGTTGAATCTTTCCACGTCTGTACATTCATGTCAGAAAAGGATTCTACTCCAAGTGGCCTTTTAATTTATGATTATTGTAATATCTTTGCACTCTTCATCCAAAGTTTCAAGTGAGATCTAAGCAGAGAATGATAAACAAGCAAACAGAAGTTGATCTATGTTTATCATTCTCCCAAACCTGTCAAATCTGTTTGGCCATATACTGGTTGTCCCAGTAATTGAACAGAGTGTGTTTGTGAGAGGCATAATAATTTAAAATATTGAACACTAAACCATCACAAAGCTTCTTTGTGACAGCAGCTGTAAGCATAAATATAGAAAGACACTTGTTCGGAATATAAACAGCTGTGCGCGCCTCAAACTTTCCTGGAGAGGAATAATCATAGAAATTCATTTAGTTAGCTTAGCCATAATGCCACTCGACAAACCACCAATTGAAGAAAAAAGTGTTCCCTTGGTAAAAGTGTGGGATACGACTATCACCAGATTTAGCACAGCACAAACAAGCATCCATACAGGTGATTAATTGTAGAAGAACTTGTAGTTGGGCTAGTTGGTGAACGTTGGAAATCATGGTGTAAGGCGCAAAAAATAACGGACACAAGAGAGAAAACAGATCATACAGGCGCCACTCACAACTATATTTGAAAAGTGCAGAAAGAAAGGAATACATACATTGTCATCTTCATCACGTCCACGCATAGCCTGCTTAGCTACAGTGTTGTCACTCTTCAAGGCATGCATGGACGTGATGAAGATGAGCTGTAACCTGTATGTCTGCTTTTTCTCTCTTGTGTCCGTTGTTTTTTGCGCCTTACACCATGATTCCCAGGTGAATAATTGCAGTCTACCCCTGCTGTGAAAAGAAAACAGTTTGGTACATTTATGAATACATTTATTGACTCTCCAAATTTGAAACATGGAGGTGTACATGAGCATGCGACAATGCTGCTAGACTATGCAGTTAGAATTATTTTCCTCTAAACAAAAAAGAAAAAAAAAGAAAGTGAACAATTATGAAAAATGTCACACTTTCGAAAAAGCTTCAAGGTCTGCAAATTGGGTTCATGAAGCTCACATAATTAAAAGAAAGGAGCGAGAAAACTCAACAGTGTTTCTCTACCGCAAAAATAAACTAGACATCAAAACGAGCTCAAACTCTGGTGGAATGTAGCCCTGGCGATTGGAGTAGGGTGCAAAAGTTTGAGAACACGTCATTACGTGGATCAAAAGATAATAAAGAAAAAACTAAATTTCTCTATGAGCTGATGTTGCCTTAAGCCTAATTTGCGCACAATAAAAAATAGCACCGGGAATGCATGTAGCACTAATTTTGGTGGAAAAGGCTTGTCATCATGAAAGAAAGCATGATTATCTTTCCTGCTCACGAACTTTCTAATTGAAACAAATTCCACAAGAGCTAAAATGTCATCTTACGGTTTTATAGTGGACTCAGCTTCATACGAAAACTGTTTCTCTTTATTATCATTTTATTAAATGTTCTCAAATTTTCACATCCTACTCCAACCGCAAGGGCGTTTTCAGAGGAGTTTGAGCCCTCCGCATTCACATGCCAAGCAGCTATTAGCCGGAGAAGTTTGGGTGAAGCACCAA
>JAZHYW010027739.1:0-24064 GCA_037355805.1 Ixodes ricinus
GAAGGTCGATCATCAACCTCTGCTCGTACTTCTCTTTTATGCGCTCCTTCTGCGTTTGGCCTCATTTCTAGAGGTTGGTCAGTTGATGGCGGCAGCTCAAACGTTCTTTCTCCGTTGATGTGCAGGACCAGCTACAACATACTTGCATTTGTAATTTCTGTAAAGAAAGAAATCAGCTTATGTTATCCCCTCTTGCAAGAAGGCTGATTGATTATGTCCAACAAAGTATTGGCCTATATGGCTCACATCACTCCTCATCTAAGCTAATGGAGCATATCGCAGCAAATTATATAAATTAATTTCTGGAAGACCGTAACATTATCACAGCTTCAGCGTGGCCAGCTTTAGTTCAGTTCTTGACAGGGCACGACAAGTTGACATTGTATTTCTGGATTGTAGCAAAGGGCTTTGCAAAGGGCAAAGGGCTTGGTGTACGAACTAGAACAGATTGGCTCGCCTTAAGATCAGGTGCAGTGGATTACCGCTGGACACAATATTAATTTACCTCACTCAGACAAGAAGGTTAATTCAACATGATCACGGTAGAGGAGCTCTCCCTCCAATCTACTCGGACCATTCCAGTAAACAATGCAAGAGAAAGAGGACGGGGCAGAGCTTTGCAACTCCTGATTTCCCCAATGCCACTGCACGAGTTGCTTGGCCTACCGAATTAAAATAGCGGAGATAAAATCAGATACCCGGATATCTTTCGGATATCCAGACACATCAGGTTGCCATTTAAAGGAAAGACGTGTTTGGGTGTGTGACCGTGAAGTCGGCAGTAAGCATAGCTAACCCTGTTTCGCACAAACAACTGGCTTGATCCACCTCCCACATCTTCACGGTAATCCTCCTTCGTGGAGGTCACTACCAATCGCGGTGGTTTGTAGGACAAAGGCCAAGAAGGTGAAACGGCAGTTGTGTACCGTTTCGACGGCGCACGTGACAACACGGACAGCGTAATAAATATCCTCGGCATTAATGAGGCACCGACTCGTCTCGCACGCCTTGTTTACATAGCGATTGATACTTGCCATCAGCGGCAGCGCAACTGCAAAGAGATAAAAGCAACTTGCTGATTAGAGAGTGACGAGCCACCACAGGCACTACCCGATTTCTACGCCAAATATCTTCCATCAACGCGCCGGCACAGCACCAGAACCGCAAGAAGCGGAGAACGAAGAGCGGGTTTGCTCACCTGGAACTCGATCGCTGCTGCTTGCGTCGTTCATAAAGGAAAAGGATCCAAGACACGGTCAACCGAGTTATTCGTCACTGTCCTTACATAAACATGAGTGAAAACAAATAAACAAAACGAAAAACGTGGCGAAAAAAAATGATCTGGAGCAAGCGTCTGCCGACTACTAACGGCGTCATGGCGTTGAAAAGGCGAACTCGGCGAGTGGAGGGAAAGCCGGTCCTCGCCATGACGTCACTGCCGTCTGCCGTTTGAGGACGCCACCCAAACCTCTCCCGGCTAAGAGTCAAAAAGGCGAGTGCTGTGACCAAAGCGGTGAGTAGGTTCCAACCGGTTACCCAAGCTGCTGTGCGGGGTAAATAGATCGGTATATCAGTATGCTCCAACAGGCAAGGGGTTTAACTAAACCGATGAGCGATTTCGAACCGCATTTCCAATCCGCTGTTCGGTATTAACCAGTCATGTATCGCTACGCTCAAGCAGTGAAGCGGTTCGATTAGTGAGCAGTTTGGGTATAAATGTATTGGTTATAACTGGTCGCTTACATGGTTGATAGGAATCGGAATGACCCATTCGAATAGCTAACTTTTTAAAGTATGCTTGTGAACTATGCACGGTAGCGAGCGCGGATCGGCGGTCAGGGGATGATTAGACATCTGGAACATTTTTTTTATTAATAAACATCTTATAGCTGAATAATTCAAATCGCGTTATTTTTACAGACTGCAATACCAAGATGCCAAAAAAGCGTTACGTAGTTTTTTTGTTTGTTTTACTTATTTTAATAAAAATAAAAATACAGCATCGATACCCAAAATATTAGTTTCACTTTGTCCGGTCTTATTCTATAGATGTTCTGTGCATTATCGAAACGGCTCCCCTGTCTATCTCTAGCTATGAATACGTTAGCAACAATTTGCAGGTTTTTCAATGTGACCGTGATTCCGCAGGTTTCTGCTGTACTCTGCAGGAGGCGTACTTAAGGGCGGGGCAAAAATCCTTGTGTTTTTGAGGGACGCATTTTGAAACTAAGGAATTTGTTTGAATCGAAGTTCTCATCGACAAAGGGCCGAACTTCCTTATCGGTATTTATTACCTTCTACCTGGTTCTACCCTTTTTACCTTAAACCAATTTTTAAATCACGTTTTGCATCTGATTGATTTCTCAGGTTTTATTGTTTTAACATTAGGGGATTTTAACTTGCCTGGCATAGCTGGGATTTGAATACGTGCAATGACAAAATGAGTGCTCGGTATGAACATGACTTACATTACTTCGAATATTTTAAATGTATTCACCAAATAAGCAATGCTGTGAATGCTACAAATAATATATACTCTAATTGTGGATCGCCAACATCGGAGAGTCATTGGTGTAGATATCACACACCCTGTTGTCCCTCTGCATAGGCGGCATTCCCCTTTCTCAGTAATGCTTCCACTTACCTTTAATATTTGTTCATATGCGCAGCCTCCTGTTTATCATTTTACTCGTTGTTACTATTATGAATAATGCACATATTTGAACAACGTTGACGAAGATGATGTGTTTAAATTTTATGATGCCAATTGGGCTGTTTCTTTACTGGCCGATATTTTTAGTCTAGTAGCGCTGATGAACGGGCTAATGGCCTGTTCATTTTGACGGGTTACGAATAAAGCAATGGCAAGCACGTAGTAAAATACGAAGAAAAATACAGAGACGTGTTTGTCATTCGTCTTCTCTGTCCATGTCCCTTGGCGGTTTGTTACCCGATATTGTTACGTTTCTGTCATAAAATAATTTACTCCTGCCAAAAGGCAAATTTCCTGGATGGTTTTCCCTTAACCTCGGTGGGTTATTGGCCTAAAAATCAAGTTATCATAAAATATATGCATCAGCCGGCGTGGAAAAGTTGAATTCGTTATTCAGACAGCATCGCTCTATGGTAAAGTGGTTTCATAAAGGAGATAAACATATATTGCGGGATTCCATTAAGTTTAATCTAAAACGCTGCCCCGAAAGACTTTGGAAATATGTTAAATACAAAAAGTATTCTAGTAGATTGAAAGCCATTGTACTAAAGACCGTTTTAGGGTTTTCGAGTAAATAGACCTTGAATTTAGTAGAAGACTTTCTCAGTGTCTGCAATCTTTTCGCTGAATATTTTTCTCCAATGTGGACACCTAACGCATCCCATGCATGTTGCATTCACTCGTGTTCAGACACGCTTAGTCTTTTACCGATTCCTCGAATCACTTTTGGGGACGTCCACTCAGCGATTAAAAAACTTGCGAAAAATCATGTTGAGAAGATGAAATCCCAGTATTTCTAGTTCAAGGGCGCTGCGAAATCATGGCTTCTATGATATTAGAAAGTTTTAACATAGGTCTAAATACGAATATTTTCTGCTTTCGGTTGGTAGAATTCTGCAATTGTGCAAGTCTATAGGACTTGAAGAGACACGAGTGGTCACAATTATTGATCTGTTGATTTGCATTCTGCCTTCTTTAAAATCTTGGAAGAATATATTTGTAAACATTTCATTTTTAAAGCACGAAATGCTTTCGAACGCTCCCCCCCCCCCCCCTAATCCCAATATTGTGTTCGTCCATCCGCCTGTCCGTCCGTGCATTTCCTGCTAAATTTACAGGGGAAATTAGTATCACAAGGCCTATACACAAATTGAGTTTCTAAGCTAAATATAGCGGGAAAATTGATGTTACGTAACCTGGCGTCACGGGACATACAGACCAATTCAAATTACCCGCAAAATTTAGCGGAAAAATTGGCGCCACGTGACCAAAACACCAAATCAATTTCCCCGATACATTTAGCGGGCAAATCTCATGTCTGGTGGCCTAAATATCGAATTCAGTTTTCCAGCTCAATTTAGCGGTAGATTCACGTCATATTACCTCTACTCCACTTCAGTTACCGGTTGAATTCAGCAGACAAATTTACGTCTTCTGACGCAGACACCAATCCAGTTTCCGCCGCTAAGTTTAGTGGGGTACACCGACGTCACGTCCCCTGACGTCACATGACCTCCACAACCATTCAATTTCCCCACTGAATTTAACGGGAAAATATACGTTACGTGAAACTCGTTTGCCTCAATAATGTTTTCACCAATTCCCCCACCAATCCCTATATTGAATTTTTATGCGTTAAAGAGTTGGAAGGTAAAAGTGGCTGCCAATTCTTGTTTTAAGCTTATACTCACTCCTAAACACCATGGATTTTTTTTGTATTCGCTCGGTAACATCTAATATCCGAAATTTCCTGCAGTTTTTCAAAGACAATAGTTGAGTCGCGAGGACAAGTAGGGGCAATCCATACTGATTGTTTGAAAGCATCCGACCTCATAAATAAGAGTCTGTTTTTATTGAAGTTATTAAAGCTTGGCCTTGTCTCCTGGCTTTTGTGGCTTTGCAAGCTATTTCATGGTTGCTTGGGCTATTGCACCATTGGCAACATCGTTTTCTTACGTTTTAAAACCCGAAGCATCATAAGAGTTGAACTTCGGACCGCTACTGCTTACCCTTTTCGTAAATTACCTTGAATATAGCGTTCTCAACTAAGAGGTGCTTTATTTCGCCGATGATGTAAAAGTATTTTGTAGTGTTTGCACGTCAGCGGACTGCAGGCTCTTGCAGGTTACCATTCATGATCTGAACATTTTTTGTAAATATGACACGTTGTCTTTGAATCCCGTAAATCTAAGGTTGTTTGGCTTTCACGAAAGGATACAATTATTTTGTACTCTTATCAATTAGAAATCTATCACATAACAAGGTTTCCAGCTCCGCGAGATCTTATAGTGCTGGTTTATTTTTGCACGTTTTTCGCTGCTAACATTGAAAAGAATCATCAATGATTCACTGCGTCTTTAAGGTGTAATCTCTTGCAATAAACGACAATTTAAAGGTCATTCCTGTATTTTTCAGGATTTTTCCTAGTTAGTTTTGAAAATGATAGAATTCGCGTCTAGCGTGCGAATTCCAGAAGTGTGAGTCAAACGCTTTTATTTGAATATGTCTAGTGACACTTTGTCGGCGCTTGTAAATAATAACCATATTGAAGGAGAGTTTGACTGCGATTATTTACCTCGTGTGGAAACTTTTAGGTTCTCGATTTTTTATGTAAGGTTGTCAGTTCGTGATATGGGTCTTCTGAACAAAAAGCTCATGCTACAATTGACTCTTCCGTTCTACTTAGTAAGTTTTTGTTCAATCTTCGTCAACGTAAATCCAGATTAAAGGCACATTTCATCCTTTATACGTGCATTCTGACAGTCCTTTGTCTAGGATTCAGCATATGCACAATCAGTCGGACAATAGAAATCTTAATTATTCTGATACTTTTTCAGTATGAGAAAATGCCTTACTCAATTGTGCTAACTAGGATGTGACAATGTTGGTTTTATAACTTCAGGGAGTGTTCCCCTCATGCAAAGCAAACAGCTGTTTGAAAACGAACGATCGAAATATAAATAATAAAGCGACACTCACCCCTTTAAAGAATATAGTGTGGCATGCGTCTGATTAAACACTGTTTCGAAACACTTTCAAGCAATTTGGGTCTATTGTTTACAAAATTATTTTTTATTTGCTTAAACTTTTTCGTTAATGTATCGAATTCCAATTTGTTTTCAGTCTCCATTTTAAGAAAATGGAGGTGAAAAAAAGAGCAACTCATTTATTGCTTGGCAATTGAACCTCTACCGCCTGTGGTGTACAAGGTAACAATAGCGGGAAATCAATATTTTCTATGTGTGACACTCATTAAGGCTCGAGTTGTGCCGCCCGCGAGTTTTATTACGGAGAGCGACAAAAATGGAACAACCCGAAAATAAATATATATATAAATATATTTTTAATTCAATACCTGGCACTTTTGGGGATCTGCCCTACTGTTTACCCGCCAGGAAGACACGCAAGGTAAGGCATAAAGAAAAACACACCTTTACTGGTTATCGGGCAGTTTTCAAATGTTTTCCGTCGAGGCCTCAAAGCGCCACGCACGCAATCGTTAAGAGCCCTCGCGCTTGACATCTCGGTATTGCTTGTTGGCCGTGCCAGTGACACGCTCCTGCCAGTCACCACGGCGCGTCACTGCACGCCTTGTTAGTCGCATGACACACGCAATGTCTAATGTTAGAGCATGCGACCAGTTAGCCGGAATTCTATCCTATTCAGATATCAGAAACATATGCTTCTGATATCTGAATCCTTCGGCAGGCGTCGAACCAGCGACGTTTCGTTCAGTAGCCCGACGCGGTATTTCTCCGGAATGGATGCAGGTGTCTCTATCTGTGCTTAGACGTCGTGTGGAATCGTGGGAAGTGCGAGGACTCTCCGCCCTGTTGCACTATGTCAAGTTCTAGATTATAGCTGGTGATACTTCCACAAGGTGGCGCTTGAGGGCGCCTCCACACCAATCAGCGTACTCTAAGCCCTTCTACCTCGTTGACTTCAAGCGATAGTGTGGGGACACGCCGCGGGATGTTGCCATGTCCGGCGTGGAGCAAATGGTGATATTCCCACGAGGTGTCGCTTAAAAGGCGATGCAACAATTTTAACTTCAAAGAATTGGCTGTTATAAATTCGTACATTGTTTATCTTACCCAAAGGAAACGGAGAAACCGCCTCATTCCTTTGAAATATCGCGATTCTGTTTCGTAATAGCAAAGAAAAAAAACGGGAATATTTCGCGATTCGCAGCCGCGCGGTGGCGGCGACGGGAACTAAGGCGTGACGCGCAATGGGTAGAATATATTAGGTTGGCAAGATGTGCCATTATGGGCTCAATCTAATGCCATATTTGCTAAATACTGTTGTTTAAACATCAGTAAATACGTCGAAATTGTCACGTCATCGACAAAGTTGTACCATATTCAGTTTTAGTGACGCCATCTGCCCGAGGTGAAAGAAACTATTCCTCCTTTGAGCCTCACCTCGTTGTGCCAGCTACGTCAGTCAAACTTCCTTACAAAAAGGCAAGCCCTTTGCTCTCCCCCTCTCCCCCCCCCCTCGTCCCTTCTCCCTTTCGCCACATCGCTCAGACCAACCTTCAAGGTCGCCATGTGAATCACAAGCCGAAGCCGCGCGCGCTGGAGGCTCTGAGAGAGAACCCAACCAATCCTTTCCCATCCCCATTGCGTGTCACTGTGCACGTGACTCGGGAGACGGTGTACGAGTTGAGGGTGGTTTGGAGGCGCTCAAAACGTCCACCGTTTGACATTTTGTTTTTCTAAAGAGCCAATGCGCGTGAGCGAGGACTGTTTCTTTCAGTTCTTTGATGCAGCACGTGACAGGGTAACAACTACCACAATTATTTGACCGAAGTCCAAACATTGTTGCACGGCCACTTTAAGATGTACACGTGGGAAAGTGTGCGGACGCGCCGCTGGATGTCGCCAAGTCCAGTTTGGAGCAGTTTAGTGATATTCCCACAAGATTTCGCGAGTAGTGCGACTTAGTTGCGTCATTTACGCTGTGCCACAACATCAACCAGCGTAAGTTATTTCTCTCTCTATATATATCTTCTTTGCGAAGACTCCCGCACATTAGTTGTGGAAGTGGCACGACCGATAGTCAGGCATCAAAAAGCTGACAACGTGTTTTCCCTTCCAATCATCTTCATTACTGTCTTTGGACTACGCCATGTTCTCAACCGAACTCGCACGGACACTGCACACACGTAGACCAGCCTGACGAAAGACATCAAAGTTCTTAGATATTCACACTCTGATTTTGCCAATACGTACATAAATGAACGTGTACTATCCGATAAAATCTGCGTAAACTTGGACACAAAGCAGACTCGCAATCTAAAACAATGTCTTAACGAGGCAAACGTTCGATGTCTTGCGGAAACATAACCTACAGTGCGAAGACACTTGCAATATTTTTATTTATTTGTTTGTTTGAAAAATACTGCAGGCCTTTCACGGGCCCTGGCAGGTTACAGGCAACAATACACAATAGTACCATATACAACGCTAAGAAGAAAAAGCGACAATACATAAATACATAACGACGGAGAACATAGTACATATAAATTCAAACGAGCAATGACACAAAAATAAACACTTACAGTTTTCATCTCATTCAGCAAAGGGTACTGTACAGCAAATACATCCTTTCATCAGATTACATCCAACGAATGCTGGAACAAAGATTAATTTTTAGGATATTCTAGGATATTATAAAAAATATTGCAAGTGTCTTCCCGCACTGTAGGTTATGTTTCCGCAAGACATGGACGTTTGCCTCGTTAAGACATTGTTTTAGATTGCGAGTCTGCTTTTCGTCCAAGGTTACGCAGTTTTTATCGGGATAGTACACGTTCATTTATGTACGTATTGGAAAACTCAGAGTGTGAACAATGATATTTGGCTATAAGATTTCTTAAAGTGCTTAGTCAAACATTCAACGAACGACTGCGTTTCGCAAATTTTGATTAATTTCTCCGGCAACAAATTCCAATCTTCAATGCTATGAACAAAGAACGAATACTTGAACGTGTCGTTATGGCTGATGTGTGGTTTGATCATTTTACTGTGGTTAGTTTGATTAGAGTGGACTATGCGGTTTCCCTCAAATACTTATCTGCTCTAATCTTAAGGTGACCATGATAAAGTTGATGTATGAACTTTAAGCGCGCAATGATCCGTCTAACACCAAGACTTTGCATTTTCGATTGTTCAAGCCAATCGGACATGCTCTCCGCGCGCCTATACTTTGAAAACATAAATCTTAAACCCCAGTTTTGAATTTTTCTATACCGTATGAAAGATATAGTTGGTGAGGGTTCCAAATGATGCTTGCGTATTCTAATGTAGGCCGAATTAATGTCTTATAGGCGGTTAATTTGCATTCTAGTGTTGTATTTTTTAACTGTCTCCTCAGAAAGCCCATTTTTCAGGCGAGCAATGTTGCACACATAATTAACATGCGTGTCCCATTTTAAGTCCGCGTTACTTGAACTTCTAGGTATTTAACTTGGTCTGTTTTATTTTAGGGTTAAACAAATCTCATACTGAAATTCAGAAATTTCTTTTTGTGGAGTTATTGTCATTGCTACCGATTTCTGATAATTAATATTCAGTCCCCATTCCAGACACCATTCTGATAAAGCAAGCAATGACGAATTCAAATTTTCTTGATCGTTCTGCTCAGTTACATTAGAGTATAAAACGCAGTCGTCCGCGAAAAGTCTGACCTTTGTTAATGGGTGAACATTATTGCCTATGTCATTCACATAGATAAGAAACAACAAGGGCCCGAGCACTGAGCCCTGTGGCATACCAGAATACACACTGAGAGAGGATGAACACTTCTGCCCCAATTCTCACAAACTGCTCGCGCGCACTCAAATAGGCTTTTATCCAGGATTCAAGTTTGTGATTAATACCAATAGCGTGAAGTTTATGAATTAACTTACTGTGAGGCACTCTGTTGAAGGCTTTCGATAAATCAATAAAAATAGCATCCATTCGACCTCTATTGTTAATCGCTTCTGCAAAATCATGCACTATCTCACTCAGTTGCGAAACCGTAAGAATACCAGCTCTACACCCATGTTGATAACAAAAAGAAATAAGTTATTCTCTTCCATGTAAGTCCTGATGTGTTTACTTATTACGTGTTCCAATAGTATACAGCAGTCGACAGAGATACGTCATCGACTGACGGAGATAAGTTAGTCGACATATCTCCGTCCGTGTCCATTCAATGTGCATCAAACTACACGATTGGTTCGAGGAAAGCCCTCGATGTATGGGATAAATTTAGATCACGAGGCCACTCTTCGCCTCTTGGACTGAACATAGTTACAGTTGCGCACACAAGGACAAGGACAGAGAGAGAGACACGTAGACGACAGACAAGCGCACACTCACAACTCATATATTAACGAAGTAGGAAAGAAAGAGGTACAGAACGTGGAATCCGCTCGAGGCGTTAGCCACACAGGCGCGAGGAACCACTGGCCCCAGGGCTCGAGGGGTACATGTGAAATTACTCACATGAAAAGATTTTAGAAGGCATTTCCTCCTCTGTTAATGAAACAGACGGAAACTCCGTCTGTTTCATTAACAGAGGAGGAAATTGCCTTCCCTAAAATCTTTTTCACGTGGGGAATCCGCTGGAGCGCTAGCCACACAGGCGCGAGGAACCACTGGCCCCAGGGCTCGAGGGGTACATGTGCAAGAACTACCCACATGATAACGATTTTAGGAAGAGCAATTTCCTCCTCTGTTAATGAAACAGACGGAAACTTCCGTCTGTTTCATTAACAGAGGAGAAATTGCCTTCCTAAATCTTTTTCATGTGGGTAATTTCACATGTACCCCTCGAGCCCCAGAGCCAGTGGTTCCTCGCGCCTGTGTGGCTAACGCTCCAGCGGATTCCGCGTTCTGTACCTCTTTCTTTTCCTACTTCGTTAATATATGAGTTGTGAGTGTGCCTTGTCTGTCGTCTACGTGTTTCTCTTCTCTGTCCTTGTCCTTGTGTGCGCAACTGTAACTATGTTCTATACCTACCAACTCGTCCAACTGTCTGCTCTCTGCCTCTTGGACTCTTTTGAGTAAAGACTAATAAAACACGCTACGTTTGTGTGTGTGTGTGTGTGTGCGTGTCTCATACAAATCTGCAGAGTCTATTGAAAATACTCAATGCAGTGTGAAGAACATAATCGCATACATTTTTTTAATTTGGTTTATTTTTCAAAATTACCTGCCCTAACCCAATTGTTGTGAGAGGAATCGTAGCCTCTCCATTTCACAAGGTAATAGAAATCAGGCGCACGTCGTTTTCTCAAAATCTTCTTGATGATCCAGGCCTTGTTTTCGGGGATGGAAACACGTTGCAACTCAGCTTTGTAGAAGGAACCGAGAACGAGCTCTTTTCTCACCATATCGACGAGGTAATATGTTGTGTGAATATCTAAGTCGGATTCTGTCGACGATAAGACGATAAATACCTCATCTGTGAAGGACTGTTTTTACATTTTTATAAGAATGTGTCGTTCTTTGGATATGCGCACATGGTCCCCGATCCGAAATTTCGGTTTCTTGGGTGCTCCCGACAAGGAGGAAAAATATTAAAAAAGAAATCGGTCTGATTCTTCTCGGCGACGTCGATGGGTCGAGCACCCAGCGCCCTGTGGTGGCTGGAGTTGTAGGATTTTACAAGTTTAGGAAGGACCTCTATTAATCGCATCGTTCTTGCATGTTCAAAGCATTTATAGATCCGACTCATAATGGCATTTTGCACGCGTTCTACTATAGAAGCCCTTTGCTTTGAAACACACAGAATACAATTTAACTCCCTTCTTATTCAGATATGACCCGACTAATTTCTCGTAAAATTCACGGCCGTGGTTCGTGCATAAAACCTACTTTTCTTCATCCTACGAAAGACTATTTTGAGCGCTCTCACAACCTCTTCTCCCATCTTTCAGAACGATCGGAACGGTGGAGAGAAATTGAGAGAACGTATCAATCACAAACAAATTGTATCTTTCTTTGCCATCATTATATTTGGCAATTTTTTAGGATTTGCATCATTGAAGTCCCAGGGACAACGTTTTGCGGTATAGACGAGGGCGTTTGGTTTTCCCTATACAAGGTGTAAGCGTCGGATACTTCTAAAAACGTTTCCGCCGTTCTTCGTCCCGTATGGCTGGCAAGTCTGTTGACTCCACCGAAGGATGCGGGGTGGGCTGCTCTGTAGTAGACCGCTTTGCTTTCATTTCTCTGGCGACGGCATCTCGTCTTCCGCCGGCAAGAGTGAGCGCGCAAGGGCTGACACGTCCCAGGAAGTTGTTAAATGACGGCTAAAATTGCATCCTCTCACCAAGGAAGGTTGTCTATTGTAGAGCTCGTAGCGTAGTAGATCGATTATGTTAGATTCCTCAAGCCTCCTTCCATGACCAGCCAACTTTCCATCGCGCGATTGTAGACAATTACCGACGAAATGCTCTCCAAGAGCCCCTTAACCTTCATTCTTTGACGTGGAGGAAATGTAAAAATACGCAGCTCGTCGTTGAATTAATCTTCGTCTAAAATATCTTGCATGCCTTCTCGATCAATCGTTTAGGTATCCTTGGAGCAGGATCAGCACAGGCACCTGCAGCAGCAAAAGCGAAGGTCGTCGGTGAGTGCGGCGATGACGGTGATAATTGCTGCACTGAAGAACGCTTCGGTGAAATGGTCGGAGCGGATGCTCCTCGTCGACTCGTCAATCCTGCTTCGTCCGCTCGTCCTTTAAATGGATCGTAGTTTACGATGCTCGTTGGAAGATTTTGTCTGACCAATAGCTTCGCGACACGTTCGAAATGAACGGGAACTGGCATCTGCTTCGCTCGCGAAATTAGGTAAGAAAGCATATCAATGATATTTGACTCTTGGAGAGGCTTCTCGTCAATTATAATCTCTAACGTGTGGGCGTCCCTGCAATCACTGGTTTTAACAAATTTAGAAGCGATCGACCTTTTTCCCTATAGGTTTTGCTTAAAATATTGATGACTGCATCGATGTCGCTATCTTCCGTGACATCGTTTGTCTGCGACATTTGTTCTCTGGTAAAGGGAAGCGATTCGTGATGCATGACGTTGTTAATATCCGGATTGTGCGGACGTAAACGTTTTATGAAGCGTCTGAGTGATTTTGTTTTTCAGTTTAACCTCATCCGCTTCCCTGTCTTGTCTTAAAACTGTCAGGAATATGCTCTTCTTTGTCGAAGGTACGTGATGGCATTTGTTTTCTTTCATTTTCACTCTCCGATGGCTTTTGTGGTAGCCCTTCCTCCAAGCGTAGATAACAGACCCAAGAGAGCCGGAATTCTATCCTACAAACCTCTTTACCTTCCTTTTTATAAATGGTGTGAGAAAAACATTTCATGTTCAAAGGTTAAAAAAAATTTCGCGAATGATGTTTAGAAGTCCCTTTTTGACGTCATGAAGGATTCCTTATTTTCTAGACGACTTAGCTTTGGACAAGAGGTGCAAAAACAGTGAATGTCCCCTCAAACGCTTCATGAGGACGTATCATAGACGACTTCTGCTCCCTCGGCCCAGCGAGATGATTGTTCTTACGCGTAATGAATCGCAAGAAGTTTGAGACAGGTCAATCAGTATGTAACTAAATGGTGTTTTACACGCGTCCGAATATGCCCTCTCTTCCTCCAAAGAGCCTTCGAGACAGTACTTGGAGTATCGTCAATTCTCGACCGATCGGAATATCATTACAGCCGTAAAATTAATGCTGATTGTTCGAAAGTATGAATCTTGGTGAAACATGTTTGAGCAATGAAAATGACAGTGATGAGAAGTGCCTATGAATTACTCGCATATCTCTTTCAGTTTTGTCCTATTCGAAATAAAGTCGTCGAAAATAATCAGCGACTTTGTTTCGGGACCCGAGATTTTTGTGAAATGTCCTTAGTGAACAGAACGTACAGATGATACTTAAAAACAATGGCTGCTCGTTAACGTAAATGCTGAAAATGACGTCCAACTTTTTATAAAACATTTCCTTTGTATAGTGCAGCAATCTACGAATAATACGTGCGTTTTAATGATTTCTCTGAGGAACCAATCATCGTGACAGGACGCGGGCATCTCAAATTGAAATTTATCGAGAACGATCGTCATGGACGCCCCGTTTGCAATTGTGAAAGGCAGTGTATCTACCCGTTTCAATATACGCCAGATAGATTTACAACTTTCCTTACAAAAAAGACACGATGAGATGACCTGAGCCACATCATGAACGCGATGACGCCCTTTGTGCGATGATACGCACAACCGTTCGTCATCTCGTAAACAAATTGCTACTAAAGCAAAGAGCGGAAGCAACAGAAACCTAAAACGGTGCATGGCCTGAACTAGTGATTTTGGAGGCTGTCATGTCTAGACATGTCTCGTTACCATTCTGTCGTACTACAATGTACTTTCAACGCTTTTTTACGGACATTTCAGTACTCGGGAAATGCCGTCCTCCGAGACGACCTAAGTGTGTTCGGTAAAAGTTTCATTGCGTCAGTGTGTATATTTTGAAAAAAAGTATGTTGATATATTTTAAATCTTGAAAAAAGTACGACACTGTATTTTAAACATTTTGGATGAGCCTCATATTAATGGGTTTGTTTCTTAATCAGTCTTTTAAAAATGTTGCCCACGCTAAAATGCCATTGTGTCAGTGTATTCTTATAATTTGTTATATTGAAAATGTCTATTCTTGTCTGTGTTTTTTTATGTCAAGCATTTTCAATGGGTACGAGTGCATGCAATAAAATATGCAGGCATTAGTATTTGTGTTTATTTTTTTGACAGATGGAAATATAGATTACAAAACGCTGCAGCAGGATAGCTCTAACTTGGGAGATGAAAATTGTTTCCGGACCATTACAGGTACCAAACGATCGTTCCGTCCATGATCAGTTGGCCAGAACGTCTTGATGCATTCGCGGAGTAATACACCTACAACACCGGAGAGCGCCAACGTATAGACAGTAAAGTCCACACGTCCTTGATCTGAATTCTTGAATTCTCTTTTGCTCTAGAAGAAGATAAAAACTATTCCGATAAAGTCGTAAAACTGCTCGTGGATTGGAATCATACCAAAACGCTCAAAAAACTAATCGAACCGTCTTTTGGCTATACGAAAACAAGAACGCAGTGTTCGCCGGAAGATAATCTCGGTGCCGTGCTAAGCACAAAAGAAACTTGGGATGATCTCTCGTTGTCAATTTCGTCGCAGGAAAAAGTACCGAGAAACCAGGGACGCGTACACTGGTTCCCTGTCAACATCGAATAAAATTCCTGTTCTTCCATTTCTTCAATTAGCGATGCTGACCCGTCTCTCCTCGTCAACTTCCAAAGCGCGTCGTTTTTCTGACATGAACAGGATAGTGGCTGCCTCATTTAAGACTTATTGGAAAGTCGGATGCTGAGTTTCACATTGGCTCTGAGGATCGGACATAAACCCTGCACTTCCTTGTCGGGAGTCAAAGTGTAGTAGAGAAGAAACGAGTATTTTGAGAGGCACCTTTAGAAAACGGAACGTCTTTTCGATTGAGTCAATGCAGGAAGTTCATATATGCCTTCATGTAAATTTCTTGATTATAATCGAAATATTCCGTCTCCTGAAACCCAACGACGTCCAGTACGGCCGTTTTCAGATTGAAGTGTTCGAATGTGAATAGGTCGTGCTTGCGACTTTGATGAAACGATTCACTTTTACGAACGCGACGACAAGCTTAGAAGGAACCCGACCGGAATAGAGGTCGGCAAGAGCGATATGTGACACACCGGGAGAAGCGGTTCTGGTTTTGATCTGCACTCCACGTAACATGTATGATGTGGGAGTAGATTGCAGTCGCCTTTCGATTCCGAGAAGCACCATCGGGGACCACTTGAACTCGTCGAATGAAAGAAACTCTGCGAGGAAGCTGAACAATATAATTTTGTTGAATTGTTCAAGCAGTCAAGAGTCTGAAATCTTTTGTATCTTGTCGCAGCACGATGAGGACGTCCACGCCGTTAAGTAGGAGCTTTTCTTGCTGGAAAATGTCGCTGAGTATCGAACAGAACAAATCGCAAAGGGTAGATCCCTCGGTACGCTTGAAGTGAGCTGCAGGTTCCTTGGCATTCAGCGGAATTTACAAATTTTACGAAGTATTCACTAGGTCTTTTTCGTAGAGCATCGCAGAAAGATAATTATCTCCACTTACCTGCTTTGCGTTAAGCCAGAGTATCAATATAGAAACGATAGACATAGTTTTCGTTCTGGCTGACCAGAGTAGGATTTAGATAAACGTTTATGTATTGAAAGAGGGAGCTTCCAAAGGCATGAACCGGAATCAGCGAAGCAATGCATCTCGCATACGCCAGGACGATGGCGAGGCTTCTCATGACCTTAGACGCCCTTTCAGGCACCCGAGACCCTTAAGGTTTACCAGTGTATCGCTGTTCTGTGGACTTTTCTTAAATTTTGTTTGTTTGGATCAAATTTTACGCGCGCTTCGCCCGCTGCATAAAGCGGAAGCAACATCTCTTCCCACTAGTCCTGCATGGGTGGAACTTCTTCATGTTCTTTTATCTTTGTTCTCACGGGCCATGCCGTTTTCTATTACTCCGGCGGAACATGACGTTTTCGCCGACGCGAAGTGCTACTGGCCTCGGTGTATGTGTGCCCCAAGGCAACCTGGCTGTCAACACCTCCGTTCCGACGAACTTTTGGCGGGAACTATAGGCCGTCATCCTCGCACATCTCCTCAGTCCCCCAGGAACCTTGTCCGTTGCGACAACCAGGCCGTCGTCCGCGCATTGACCAGAGGCCATGGAAGGAGCTTCACACATGAGGAGGCGTTCGTTACTACTGTATTAATGGCGAAGAAACCATCATGGCTCCAGTGGGTACCTACCGACTACAACCCTGCCGACGGCCCCTCTCGACTCCACCTCACTATTAACGTGGGGGCGAGTGGATTAGGCACCAGGAGGCCGTGTCTATAAAAGAAAAACCTTCTAAGCAGTCGACAGTCGTTGGTATAGTGGTTTCTCAAAGCAGAGCGGGTTCTCAATCATTCCGGGACAGCCTCAAAATATCAGTGTGGCAGACACGTTCTGGACCTCGCTTTGCCTGACCATTTTGGTGGTTCTGCTGGCATTATGCCATCCAAGCCAGCCAACATTCCGCCGACCATGCAACCTAACGATGATGTATCCTCTGAAAACAGTCAGGACCCAAGCGATTTTCCAAACCTGTTACATCAACACGCTGCTCGAAGAAGCGATACAAGCTGACCGACGCAAAGCTGATCGCAACATGCACAGGCTACTCCATGAGTTTACCCAGATCATGTCCGGGGCCCTCGCTGCAGCAGTTGGCCGCACCATTTCCCATACAATCCAGCCCGTCCAGTCATCTGGAGTGCTTCCGTTCGGGCAGCCCGGAACTTCAACGCAGCGCCCCCCCCCCTTAACGCCCTTGGGGGCCTCCGACTTCAACCTACTCGCGGACATCCAGTCCGCCTTCGCCCGGCAATCAGCCCCCGAACCCAGGCCGGCTGTCTTGAAGTCCGAATTCCTCCCCCCACTGAAACTCATAACGCGGCATCTGGACTTCAGGACACTTGAGCAGTTTCCAATTCGCGAGAGTACTCCTGACCTTGGGCGGTTTTTGCGCCCACTGAACCTCCAGTCTATGACCCCTACGCGGCCTACCAGCCCAACGTCCCCGGCCGCCAGAGCCTCTTCACGGTCAACGACCCACCGACAAAGAAGGACCTCGCCGAGGATTTTCTCCTATCTGCAGCAGGTCGCCAGGCACTCACAGCACATTAGGCGCAGAGCAGTTGCCGAACTCTAACTTCGGGAGTTCTTCTTGGACCTTTCGGACTGCCACCGCCTCGGCTTCCCTCCCAGAAGCAGGCTCCGAATCTTCGATCGAGTCCGGTTGTTGTGCCACGTGGCCCAGTCCGGCTGGGGTGCTGCCCTTGAGGGCTAGGCATTCCCTTCCACTTCACTCCTTCTGGGACATCCCGTTCTACGCCGGACTGCGGCAACGACCTGGACTGCTTCATCCGAACTCAGCGGCAGCCCCACCCCAGCGGAGACCCAAAACCCGGTCTAAGGGCCCCAAGCCGCCCTAGTCCCCCAAGAAGAAGTCCAAGTGAATCGTCTTCGCACGACTCCACGACAACCCTGGACTTCTTCACGCCGGCGGTTCAGGGCCTTCCCCTCTCCGCACGGCGACCTTCGACTCCATCCCTCCCCGAGGACATTGTTGTGTTCCCAGCGGCTTTGAACTTCTCGACTCCTTGGAGGCCCCCACGGTACCCCCCAAGCCCTGGACGTTCTCCTCGGTACCACTCAACCTACAGCCGCGGTGGAGGATGGCGTCCCTACTCTTTTCCTCGTCCAGGACGTCCTCCTCCAAAAGGACCTCTTGGCTCAGGCGGTTTGTGAGGCTGGCCTTCCCAGCGTTTCACCCCAACACGTGTCAGAGCCGGGGCCTTCCCCTCGCGGCGGCCCCTTGGAGGTCTCTTCTGGCGATCTCCTCCGCTCCTTCACCCGAAGTGTGTGCGGATAGAGAGTCTTTAGGTTCCTCCTCGTGCTCGTCTCCGGGGCCTTCCCCCGGTCTTCACACAGAACAGGATTTCGACGGTGGTGAGGACAGCCTCGCTGATGCCGCCCTCCGGGGTTCTCCACTGGCTCGCCATCCACCAACCCTTCCCTTCAGAAGAGGACACGGAAGAAAGCGACGACTACACTGATAGCCGTCGCTCTGCGGCCTTCCCGTCAGGACCACCGCCGATGGTCGACTGGGATCAAACTCGTCGGACTTTTCGCTACGCTGCTCCCTTTGATCCTGCCAACCTGAACTTTTACGCCCGGAAGACACCCGTCTTCAATGCCCGGCCACCCTCACTCGTCCCAACTCCCAGTCCTCCGTGACACCGTGGTATCGATGCTCCAGGCCGGCATTATTGAAGACACTACGAGAGGCCCCAACCTTTCCCTCATCCAAGTCGAACCCAAGTCCCCGGCCAATTCCAGGTTCGTGTTTAACTGCTCGCATTTAACATCAGCTCTTCCGAACCCGCGTTTTCGACATCCCCCTCTCCCACGTGCCCTCCAGATCTGTCCTCTTTCACCGTCCCATTTTTTACGAAGATAGACTTGAAGGACGCGTTTACTGTTTTGGACTATCAGCCCTGGCACGCCAGCTCACTACTTTCGGTTGGATGGGACGTATTACCGTTACACGGTTCTTCCCTTTTGAATACGTCCCGCTCCTTTTTTTTGAGCAGTTGCTCGCGACAGCATTTGCCAGAGAACTACGTGCTCGCAGCCTATGAGCTTGAGCCCACCTCGAGAACATTTTTTTGGCACATTCCAACTTTTTTCTTGGCAAAACAGACTAACATACTTTTAACGATCTCACCCTTTGCGGCTTTCGCCTTAACCCCGCGGACTCATATTTTGTCCCTACTCCAAGAATTTGGTTTCTCGGCTTTCTTCTCGGCAGTCCCTGAGCATGCGTCTCGCATACGCCTGGATGATGATGGGACCTTCTCGTGGCCTTAGACGCCCTCCGGGCACCCCAGACCCGTAAAGCCTACCAACGTATCGCTGGTTTGTGGACTTTTTCTTTTCTTTGTTGGGATCACATTTTCACGCGCTTTTCTTGCTGCATATCACGGCAGCAACAGCCTTTCCCCTAGCCCTGCATGGGTGGAACTTTATCATGTTGTTTTATCTTTGCTCTCATGGGCCATGCCGTTTTCCATTACTCCGGTGGAACAGGACGTTTTCGCGGACGCATAGTGCTACCGGCCTTAGTGTATGTGTGCCCCAAGAGGCAACGTGGCTGTCATCACCCCGTTCCGGCAACAATCTTTCTGCGGGAACTATGGGCCGTCATCCTCGCACTCCTCCTCAACCCCCAGGACACACTTGTCCGTGGCAACAACCAGGCCGCCGTCAACGCATTCACCAGAGGCCATGAAAGGAGCTTCACACCTGAGGAGGCGTTCGTCTCTTCTGTAATAATGGTGAATAAAGCATCATGGCTTCAGTTGATACCTACCGACGAGCAACCCTGCCGACGGCCCCTCTCGACTCCACCTCACTATTACCGTGGGGGCGAGTGGGGTCGCCGCCAGGGAGGCCGTGCCTATAAAAGGAAAACCCTCCTGAGCAGTCGGCAGTCGTTGGTTTCGTCAAATACGATATAGCTTCGCCAATACTGAAAACTCCTCCGAAAACCTATGGGAGCGGTGGCGAACCTGACAGTGGCGCCTCCTAGCGGACTTGGAGTCTACAGAAGCAGACGACGCAATGGAAAATATAGGCTCTGCGATGTCCTTGAGCATTGCGTGCCCCGTTTCGTCATCTTTACAGCAGAAAAATTCATTACGGTCAGTCCGCGGGCAGAAGCGGAATCGCACTGATCGCAACTACAACGACAAAGAAATAACAACGCCGGCATAAACAGGGATAGAAGCAGTTTATTTAGCGGTCACAAACGCCTCCCAGGGAATCACACGCGTTTGAAGCCCGTCTGGGAAGCGGACAAAAAGCGTTTAACTACTTGAACTACGTCGTACGAGGTTACCCTGTTGATTCGTTACAAGCTCGGAGTTGTCACAATTTATTACCTGAGTAGGTGATCATTAAAACGTTTTAATGATCACTTACTCGAATATCATGTGACGATGAGCGTAACGAATCAACAGTAACCTCGTTGACATAGTTCAAATTATTTAAACGCTTTTTATCCGCTTCCCGAACGAGGCTCAAACACGTGTGAAACGTTTGTGACCGCTAAATAAACAACAAAATCTTGTTTATAGCGTTGTTATTTCTTTTTGTCGTTACAGATTACGTCAGTGGATTTATTCCGCTTGCAAACGAGCAAGCGCAACCTTCAAGGTTGCCTCGCAGAATATCTGCCAAGTCCGCTAGAGCCGCTGGTAGGTTCGCCGCATCTCCATAGGTTTCGGAAAGGAAGTTTTCAGTATGGCAATATATCTGTTGGAAGAATTTCTATAGGCGGCCTCTGGCGGCGCGACCTAAGCTACGATATGTGATATTGTAGTCGAGAAGCCGTCGGCAGGGTTCACCGTCGGCGGTATCCACTGAAACCATAATGCGCACATTCACCGATAGCTAAGAACGAACGCCTCCTCAGTGGCTCCGCCTCCTTGGTAATGACGGCAATCTATTCATACACGGACAAGTGCACACGTAATCTGAAGGAGTGCAGAATGACCAATTTGAAAATTGAGTTGCAGAACAAGTGACGACAACCACGTTGCCTTCTTGGGAACACGCCGCTGAGGCCAACAATATCGTCAAAAACATCTAACAGTGTAAAACAGAAATAAAACAACATATTCGTCCCACCCATGCAGGCTAGAAGACTGATGCTACCGTGGCCAGCAAACATGAAAATGTAGATCTAACAAAGAAAAGAAAAGGTCTAGACACCAACGATACGTGTAGAGCTTACAGATGCAAATGGAAAATTAAGAACAGTATCATCATCCAGGTATACTCAGAACTGCAACAAATCTTGGAGTAGGAACAAAACGACAAAACGAAAATAAAGAAATAGTCGTTAAAAATAAAATGACCTGACTTGCCAAAATAATACCAAAAAATTTCTCGAAGATGAGCTCAAGCTCATGATACGAGCATAATTCTCCCTGGCAAATACTGTCGCGAGCAACTGCTTCAAAGGAGCAGGACGCTCCAAAACCGTGGCAACACAATACGTCCCAACCGAAGTAGTGAGCTGTCGTGCCAGAACTGATAGTCCAAAACGTAAACACGTAGCTAAATCCCTATCTTCATTAAAAATAAGGTTGGTGAAAGAGGACGTGGGAATGTCAGAAAACGTAATTCCAAAACTGATGTTAAATACGGAAACAATTTAGATACAAACAACAACAAGTTTTGGGTTCATTTGGAATGAACTCTCATAGTGTCTTCAATAATGCCGTATAGGTATCAATTACCACGGATATCACAGAACTTTAGGAGGTGGCCAGGCGTTGGGCAATTGTCTTCCAGGCGCGTAAAAGTTAGGTTGAAGCAGGATCAAAGGGGCAACACCAGCAGAAACGACGAGTTTGTCCAATCGGCCATCAACGATGACAGGAAGACGCTGCAAACGGCAACTATCAATGTATCGTCGCTTTCTTCATGATGAGGAAGGAACAGTGGCTGGAGGGCAACATCAAGCAGATTCTCCTCACCACCGTCAGAAGATATATGTGAGAACCCGGAGACAGCGTCAAAGACTCTCTATCCACACCTCGATTGAAGAGGCGGAGGGATCACCAGAAAAATCCAGAAAGACCGGCTTTCTGTGCCACGTGTTGAATTAGTACTGGAAACCAACCCTGCCCTGAACAAGAGGTCCTTTGGAAGGAGGACGTCCTGGACGAAGAAGAGGACGCCATCCTCCACCGCGTACCCTTGGTACCGGAGAACGTCAAGGTGACGTCGAAGAAGTTCAAAGCACTGGAGACCTGGCTGGAGGATGGAGTCGAAGAGGACCCGTCGTGGGTGAAGATTGTTCACTGGATGCTCTTGGGGGACTAGAACGACTAGACCGCTAGACCGGAACAGATACTCCGCTGGGGTGAACTACCCCGCCAATCCAGATCGTTATCAAAACGATCCATCATCGGCAGGTGTCCAAGAGGAGTGAAGTGGAGAATGCCTAGCCCTCCAAGGGCAACACCCCCACCGGACACAAGCCCGTGACGATCGAAGATTCGGAATACCAACATCAAGGACAAGAAGAGCTCCCAGGATAGAGTTCGGCAACCTCTGCATATGTGCTGTGGTGCTGCCGACCCGTGAGGAGCTCTGGCAATCTGCGTAGAGGTCGAGACTGGAGGTTCAGTGGCGCAAAATTTCCCGCCGTCAGAGTGCATTCTCGCGGATAGAGCTGCTCAAGTGTCCTGAGTCCGAATACCGCCATTATGAGCTCAGTGAATTTCAAGACCGAGGTGATTACCCGCCGGAACAGAGAACTGACTGGATAATCCGCAATATGGAGCTAAAAAAAAAGGCAAAAATTAGGGGAGAGACCGCCGGGTAACGGGTCAATTTTGGATACATGGGAAATAATTGCGGCCAACTACTTTTATCTGGGTAAACTCATGGGTAGCCTGTGCATGTTGCGATCAGCACCACATCATTCAGCTTGTATCACTCTTCGAGCAGCGTGTTGATGTAACAGGCTGAAAAATCACCCAGATCCTTTTATTTTCAGAGGATACATCATCGTTATGGTCAGCGGAATGTTGGCAACTTGGATGGCATGCCAGCAAGAACCACCAAAATGTCAGGCAGCGGTCCATTTTGTCTGCCACCACTGATATTTTGAGCAATCCCGAATGATGAGAACCCACCTTGAAGCCCTTGCCTACCAACGACTATCGGCCTACTTAGAGGTTTTTCTTTTTATGGGCGGCCTCCTGGTGCCCCTACACTCGCCCCCATATGTGGGTGGAAATCGAAGAGGCCATCGCGCAGGGTGTAATCGTAAGTGATGTGCTCGCCGATGCTCCAGTAACGAACCTCCTCATATGTGAAGCTCCTCCCATATTTTCCTGATCAATGCGCGAACAAGGAGACTGGAGATATGCAGCGGCCTATAGCGCCAAAAATTGGAAAATTGACAACAGATTTTACCCAGAACACACCAGGCCGAAGTATACTACGTCGGCTGCCTTTTCATCACCGAAATATAAGCAACAACCACAAAACAAAATAAAAAGAACATGAAAATTCCACCACCGAGACAACGCTTCCATACGGCGAACGCGCGCTAAAAATTGTCCAAATTCCAACGGCGTAAAATTTCTCGAAATTTTGAAAACGTCTATATGAAGAAAACAAATGGCGCTATGCGAAGATGAATTCATGCCGCAAACTTTCAATCTTTCAACCTACATAGGCGTTTATCTAAATCCTACTCTGTCAGCCAGAACTTGAAAACTATGGCTCTATCATTTCCATATTGATACTCGGCTTGGCACAAAGCAGGTAAGTGGAGATTAATTATCTTTCTGCGATATACGAAAAGATTTAATTAATTAAACTTCGTAAAACTAGCAAATTCCGCTAGTAAAGAACTACGCTTCCACCCAAGCTGTACGGATCTTGCGATTTGTTGTATTCTCAACGTGCCCTTACTACGCATTACAAATACAAGATTTCGAACTCTTGACTGCTAATTAATTCAACAAAATTATATTGTTCAGCTTCCTCGCAGAGTTCTTTCATTCGACGAGTTCAAGTGATTTGATGTGCTTCTCGGAATCGAAAGGCGACTGCAATCGCATGCA
>JAZHYW010027740.1:0-10794 GCA_037355805.1 Ixodes ricinus
TCTGATGACAAAAGGGTCTTCCATCTTTTGAAGGCTTCTTGTGGGCTTCTCCTAGATGAAGCCCTGTTTTGACGACAACATTGATGACAGCGGCCACAGCAACTCGGCCATGTTTGGGACAAATCTTGCCAGATATGTTGCCATTCCCATCACACGCCTCAGTTTATTCTTGGACGTAGGGCTGGGCATCTCAGCAATGGCACGAAGTTTTTCGTTGTCGGGTCTTACTTCGTTGTTTTCTGGGACGTGACCGAGATATGAAATTCGGGTCTTGCTGAACTGGCACTTGTCCATGTTCAGGGTGCCTCCGGCAGTACTGAGACGACTCATGACGTGTCGTCATGCTGCCTTTAAAGGGATACTGAACCGAAATTTTGAGCTCAAAAAACAAGGCTGGATAGATAGGCGGGACCCTGCAAAACCCAAAAACATCACTCGTACTGCGATATACTCTAACGGATCGCCGTATTACAGCGAAGCTGCTTATGGCTAGGGTCCCGTGGATTTTTCGTGTGACGGCAACAGAAATGACGTCACGGCTTCGTGACGTCATGTGACGTCACGACTTTATGACACGTGACGTCGATTTTCTGTTAAGTATAGTGGAATTCTTCTGCTACAATTTACGCGGAAATGTTTCCGCTAAATTTAGCGGGGAAATTGACGTCACGTGACCTCAACACCAATTCAGCTTTCCCCGCTAAATTTAGCGGGGAAAATGACGTCACGACTTCGTGTCACGTCACCCGTGAACAAATTCAGCGGCAGGAGGAGAGACGAGGAAAGGAGGAGGAGGAGGGAAGCGCACTGCCCTCTCTTTAGCGTCGTTCCAAGCGCTTGCGTGCCTAGTTTCCTCTCCTTCCGCCGGGTGGCGGTACCGTCACGCGTGTCTAGTTTCCTCCGGCTCCTCGGGGCGGCGATAGTCCCCGACATGTGTGTGCGCTACCGTTCGTCACGATGATCACCGATCAAGACAATAAATGTGTTCGTATACCTTTGTTCGATATTCTGTCACGTCTGTGTCGTGTGCTAAACAGCTTCGCTGGTGCATCCATCTCCCGCAAAATACAATGGCTCATCTTTTTTTTTTTTTTGAGAAATGCAAGCAATTTAACGTTGCCACAAGGCCGATGAGACAAGTCACGTCACGATCTTCATTCCCTCTCCTCGTCGATACGTCTGTCCAGCTGGTGAACTCGGAGCAGGAGGGAGAGAAGCGAGGCCGCTTCCCTTCATTCTCAAATTTTCTTAAGGATGACAATGACGTCATAGCCCTCGCTTGATCACGCCCTTCTTTTCCAAAAGTACGGCCATCGGTCTGATGTATCGATGTATGAGTGATGTTTTGGGGTTCGTAGCGTCATGCTCAACGCTTCTGGGGCCTTATTTTGCTGAAATCCAAATCTCGGTTTCAGGCATCCTTTCTATCGCTTAAAATACATTTTGACCAAAGACTAACGGACACGAATTACACGCGGTGGCGCATAAAATCTATAAATACCTGTGTAATGAGGAGTCTGAACAAGAAATGGACGAAACGGACAACGAAAGCTTAGGATAAAATTCTGCAGGCGGACAATGGGATAGGGCAAACACGTTCAGTGGAGAAGGCAATTATGAAGGCGAGAGATGGATGTGAAAGGGAGAAAGGCAGGCGAAGTCAGCTTTAACGATTTACGGGTCAGAAATGAAATCACAAATCCCACAATTTACAGATCGCAAGAAATAAAGTAGAAGGTTTATTCGATAATCCAAGAAGGAGCACTTCACTCGTTTGAGGCGAGGGCGGGAGTTCTCAGAACAAAAACGTAAAGGGCCAAATTTGAAGAGACAGATACAATGTGCGCATTATGTAAGAAGGACGCGGAAACAATTGAGCTAGTGACTCTAAATTATAAACAGCGTCGTCCTGCCCTTCGTGATGGGGGAGACAGACGTACCGGTGGTCCTCGGTTTGGCTGCAGAAGATTGAAAGGTAGATTATAGAAGAATAGAGGCAACGAAGAGGAGGTTAGAGTGCTGGTGGAAATTATCTAGGAAAACTGGAACCAAGTACAACTAACTAGCACAGCTGGGGGACAGGCGAGACAGAGGAAAATTGAGACTCCCTCCGGCGTGGCTCCGGCCCCAAGTCTCAACCCTGTCCTCCAGTGGGTCTGGTGTAAAGTGACGGCGACAAGGTTCGACCAGAGGAAAATCGACGACTCTATCGCCGGGGGAGGAGGCGGGGTGTGATGTTTTTAGTTTTTATGCCCGCTCCCCCAAAGGTATGCCTGGCGACCATCTTCATGGCCTGGTGATAGTCAGAGAAACGGATTGGCTTGAAAGGGGAAATAAGGTTTTTGTTGTTGTTTTTAGGCTAGGTGGCGCAAGCTACCAGCCGGTATAAAGGGTACAGCCGTTATTCATCCATCCATCTATCCATTTATTTTGACTTGAGCAAAACCTTTGACTTGAGCGAAGCCTTTGATAGCAGCGGGGCGGCGGGCCGCGGGCCGGACGTTCAACTGAAAAGACCGCACCCTTCGGGGCCCGGCAGAAACGTTTCCGCGGGCGGGATCTTGCCCTCAGGCCGGGGTTTAGACACCCTGGTATAAGCGGTAAAACAACTTGTTATCCCTCTATCACGCAAAAGACGTCCGCCTAATTTATTTTTATTAACTAGAGTCCTAGGCGATCAATTATTGCGACGCGAAATGATTACGTGACAAAAGAGTTTATATTTATTAATCCATTAGTTTTATCGATCATGTGGCAAATTTGTTTAGTTCCTGTTTGCGACTTTTTAGGTATGTTTTTGCGAATGGCCGCGGTCATATCAAAAGGCCGTCATAATCAGATTTTACACCTCCATTGTGTGTCTGAAGATGGAGTTCCGCCTCTGCAGTCTGGAATTGTCGGGGGTAACCAGCTCTGAGGGCCCACCAGGTGTGCAGAGAAAATATAGGCACGCATTCTATACAGGACGCGACACTGTTAGCGCGAACAAGTGATCGCCGGTTTTCTCCGTTTTTCTCTCTTTGAAACCAAGGGATGTCATCCAGGTTATTAGGACTACGGAACGATCTCATTTGGTTCTATAATGTAAGCGATACAATTTCGTGCTCGCTAATGCTATTTAGAAGTGAATTGCGCAAAATGCGCCGATGTCGTGTTCGCGCCAACAGTGTCGCGATGTGCACGACCATTATTACGGCCGCCGGTTCCTCTTTCGCTGCAAGTCAATGTTGCTTAGGCCAAATTTGCAAACGCTGGAAGCTCGCCGGAATTTTCGAGATATTCCTATTTTTGTATAAAACTGTACAAAGCAGAATACGTTGCCAAAGACTTGTTTTTATGCTTTCTGTGTATGTCCCTTGCGTGAACTGTCGTCACCACAACACGTTCTACGTGCAAGACATGTGTTTATTTTCCCCCATTTTTCGATTGCAAGAGCAATTTTTGCCCATTTGTGCGGTGATTGACGTTTTCGGGAGTTATCGAGATTTAAAGAATGCACTAACTATACCGTATTTACTTGCACCAGGGTTCTGTTTTTTTTGTTTCTTTTTTAATGTTGTGTTATTTTCTGTGCGTGATGTTTTTATGAAAGTGTATGCATGTGTACTAGTGTGTTGCAGTACTAAGGCCTCGGTTGTTTCTGGACATAGGAAACATATAAAAAATGACGCTCATTATTCAGCGAAACGGACATGCCAAATGCTCTTTGAACTTCTGTGCTGAGTTTTTGGCAAACTGCGTTAAGCCTTGATTTTTGGTAAGCTATCTTAAGTTCGAGGCCAATACGTCGGCAAAATAAAAAAAGATTGATAAAAAAATTAAAATTAAATTTAAAACACCAACGCCAGAGTCATCTGAGTGTCAAATGCGACAAGTAATATATTTGATAAAAATATTTTGATGCTTGTCTTAACAGTTTCACGGCATGTCTGCTATACCGCCTGTTTTTGTTATGGTCGCTTGGAGTCTTTGTGAGCAACTAAGAATGGTTGTTGTTGTAAGCGTTGAACTTCAACTAAAGATGGGAGTGGCCAAGTATCGTAAGGCTGATAAAAACGGGATGACTTAGTCGATTTTCACAGCACCGTAGCGTTTTTACCCATGGGTCAAAAAACAAAAACAAAAACAGATGTGCAACAACTTAATTTTAGAAGATTGCTTCTTCTTCCAATGCCCAGAGGAAAAGAGGGTGGTAATATGGTTGAAAGTAAAGCAGGCGCGCAGGCGATCTGGTTCAATACTGAAAATGGTAACTCAGGAGCGGGGAAAGACGGGACGGACAAAACATAGCTCAAAACACAACTGTGTTTGTAGCTTTGCGCTGTTCGTCTGGTTTTTTCCCTGGTCCTTGGTTACCATCTATAAGTAATTTGTTGATTTTTTTGCTGGTGTGTCGACGCGTGTTTTTTATGGAGGAAGAATGAGGCCAAAAGCTAATTGCCAATGATCTGCGAGCCTGTCGCGCCGGGCTGATCATGCGTCCTTCCTGTTATCTTAATATACTTAAAAACAGCTTGTTTTTTTATCAATATCAAGAAGTAAAACGTCATCTGTAAACTCAAAGTCACGTCGTTTTCGTGAACCACGTGCTGTAGTCGCCGACGCCATAAGAAAAGCTTATGAGGCTCACCCTTCCTACCTCCTGATCCGTTCATCGTTGTTGTTATTTTTAACGCCGTACCTTTATTGGTAGCGCCATAATATGTCCGGGACTTTCCTGCGTTTCCTAAGCTGTCATCGACTAGAATATTGATTAAAACCACTCGGTCTTGTAGAGGCGTTACTCTAAAAGTAATTCGTTACAATTACAATTACTTTTAGTTTGAAAGGTATTCAATTAGATTACTCAATTACTGAAGAAGAAAAATATTGGCCTGTTACTTGAAAAACCGTTACTTTTCCGATTACCGAAATTTTCCATACGTCAAATTTTCTGCCCATTTGAAAACAGGTCTTTCGTACTGTAGATGACGTTAGGACCAGATACAAAGGAACTTTTGACCCCAGCAAGTCCTACAACTTTTCTCGCGTAAGTGATTTTTTATCGATTCATGATATTTTAGGAAGAAAATTATCTTTCAAGATTTGAGATACTGTTAAAAGCACGAATAGATTGCAGCATGAAGGAACGCCAAAGACCTAATCACAAAAGAAGAATATGGACTGTAACGGGACACGTCCTGCGTTTGATAAGCTCTCAGTCGCCATAAATTTAAAAGGCATGTTGAAGCTTTTTATTTGTTTTATTGGGACCGGCAGCGATAGTCACTTTAACAGACGCGGGGCTTAACATCTAATGATCACAATTTTAATTCGTGATTAGTCCTTCGGTGTTAATTACTATCGGACGACGCGGCAGTTTCATTTACATCGGAGCAATAATAAGAGGCTGGAGACACACCCTGCCTTGTATTTCTTAAGCCGTGAGCGACTATTGCTGCTAAATATCAGGGTGAACATGGAGGCTTCATCCGGGATATCTCATTTCGAAATAAGGTTTCGCAGATGCCGCACGAGATTCCGACTGGCGGTCAGAAATTTGAGCTAACATTGACCTGGATTCCTTAGGCGGAACCGCCACAGTGACCCATATATCTTCGATATCTGATGACAGACTGCTCCATTTGCAAGACTCATTTTACACTTCAAGCCGCAAGCGAAGCGACCTCCAAAAGCACCGGGCTTATATTTCAAGTTCTACCCCGCGCAGACTCAGATAAGTAATCTCACGTTGGCCCACAAACGAAATGGGGTTATCTGCTTAGTGTTTTTATTTTTTTATTGAGAAAGGGGAAACTCAAGCCAGTAAAACCAACTGCTGGCTGGGATACTTGGATATCTCGGGCTGCTGCTGAAGATTATTGCGCGAATTTCTCCGTCCAGGAAACAAGGATTGTGTGAGCATCCGGTTTTCGAAAATCTTCCTGGTTTTCACACTTCAAAGTAAGTGCTCATCTTAGCTTTTTATGAATTGCTTCGATTAAGGCTTTTTACTTTCTTTGTGTGTAACCTGTCTCTGTGGTTTCTCTTCGAACCCAAGAAAAAAAGTAAAACAGAAAGGAAACGACACTTTTAGAACCCATAAGTGTGTGCCACGTTTACGCGTGTATTTTCCATAGTTACATTGTAGAAAAATACCGCGGGTAAGTTTTTCTAATACTCAATTTTGTCATCAGGTCATAAAGCCCGGAAATGCTTTGGTGCGGGTTCCATACTTCTTGGAGCGCTGGGCTATGGTAAGAAAACCAATTTTGTTCAAATTTCGCATATATTAAAAAAAAAAATTACGACTATTTTGCTATCCCAATCACGGACGATCCACATACCGAGTGTCAATCGTTTTCAAAAGACTTGGCCTACTGAGTCATAAAAAGATTGAGGGATTGAGAACTAGAAGAAGCACGTCAATTCCGCGGTAAGTATAAATTCAAGTTCATGACGTGCCTTTTCTGGGCAAGCATGGGATTTTTATAACTCGAAGCTTCAGGAAGCGGTCGGTTCTTTTATTTAAAGAAGTTCCATCTCAACCGTGCCCCCATCAGGTTCGAACCGTTGAGAACGACAACGAGAAATTTATTTTCTCCACATCTGACACATTTAAACATTTGGTTCGCCAGCTTGCGTATAAGCCAGAAGCGGAAGCCTCTCATAGCCGTGGGCTTAACATATTCTCCTACTTTTACTGTTCTTAGCGCACGCGGCCACTGTCATCGAGGCCAACAACTTTGTGGACACGGTTCTTCAGGAGAGACTCCCCACTCGTCGTCAGGCAGTCACCGTCCCTTTTCCCTGCCGCCCATATCCCTGTCTTCAATTTTCTGGTAAGACATTTTGGAAAACCTTACGTGATCATGTAAGCAGCGGTGCTACTGCTAAGACATCATACGAAAAGAGAGTCTGCAGAGACTACATGAGTCATGTTTCTTCCCTGTACGATAGCCTTGTCAGATTGGTCATGAGAACTCCCCTCCCGACATGTTCGTAGCTTACATATCTATGGAGTTAGACATGAATCCAACGTATCTGAGGCTTGTCGGCCGCTAATTCTGTCATCACGTCTGCGTATGATGTATGGGCGGTACGACCACGCCTTTACAGTTAGCACTCTATCAAAAGACATATGTATTTACTCGAATGTAACGCGACCACGATTGTAACGCAAAAAGCTGACTTTTCACAGCGCCAAAAAAAGAACACGAATGTAACGCGAGTAAAGTGAGCGGAAAAACGTACCTTTAATTGTTGCACATAGTGGCCAAATCCTGCAGTTTCTAAAAATAAAATGGGTTTTACTCGTCGCTTTCGCCATCGGTGACGGCCACAATGACGTCTGCGGAAGCCTTTTCGGCGGGGCTCACACTTGAAGAGCGCTTCACGCTGGAGCCTCCACCCACGGATAGTCGATTCTGTCACATCTAGCCGTCGAGCCGCGGCGGAGTTTCCGATTCCTCAGGCATCAGAATTGCACCTCTTTTAAAGCCGGGCGTCGTACTGAGCCTCGTCGCGTTGCGATTTGCTCCAGTCCAGTCGCGGAAGCACGACGCAGCAGCCCGCAAAACTCAGGGTCTCGGGCACATGGGTAAGCTAACCCTAACATGGGCGCAACGGCCCGCAGTGTTTGCCAGATGGTCCCACCAAAAACCGCCAAACGACTTTGAGGTGTAGCCCAAATATAGCCAAAGCGGTAAAAAATATATAGCCCAAATTAGCCAAGACTGAAAACATAAATTTTTAAGCCTTATACTGATAATTGCTCATACTCATACAACACACGTTACAATCTCTGTTTCAACCCTCTCTCTACAATTTGTGTACATTATGATACTTGTGAATTAATTAAAAAAAAGCTTCGGGAGGATGAACGTTTGTACAACAGTCCTTCCTTCGTAGGTTATCAGAAGTGCAAAACACACAGAGACAGCTTTATTGTGAAGCCCAGGAGATATGATCCATACAGTGAAAGAACAAAATACAGAAGCAGAACAGTCGGAACACTGGGAGTTTGAAATCAGAACCCCAATATCTCTGGTCCTTACCAATATCCCACCACATCTGTTTTTTTCTTTGCGAGGAATATAAGTGTTCCCCCTTTCCGGTTCATGCTATTTCTGATTGTGTTCTCCTTTCTTGGAGTGGGAAACGACTGGAAAGTAGTCAATTGTTCAGCGGTGAAACAGAGGACTTCTCATTTTTACAAACTTTGGTGCCTAAGGATTCTCACAATGGGCACCAAAGCAGCATTAAGGGGTAGTTCAGTCTTTGTCCGGGGAAAGTCATATTCGTCCGGGTTGAACACGCGCTACCGGGCCTGTGGTAATAGTGCAATCTATTTGGTTTGCTCGACTTCGCTGTAGGAGGGAGACCGCTTGAACTCTGCAAGCATCGGTTCACTGCGCATTGAGAAAACCCCGAAGTTTCTAGAAGTTTGAAACCTTTCTCCTTCCTCCCTCTCCTCTTGACTGACAAAAGAGAAACAATTTTTTTCGAAACTGATTGAAAGTTTGAAAATTAACTAGCCGATCCTTAAAGTTCGGTGTCGAACCTGAGGTTCCACAAAAGTTCGCCGCATTCTTAGAAATAGCCCAAAATAGCCACATAGCCAACCACGAAATTTTGACACCAACTAGAAAAAAATGTAGCCCAATTAGGCTATATATAGCCCAATCTGGCAACACTGGCAACGGGCCGCAAACAAAAGAATAGGAATGGATTGGCTGTTTTCCAGCGTGTATATGTTGCCAGCACAAGATTGAAAGATCGCGAGATTTGTCGTAGCCATTTTAAAGATCTTCTTCCGTGACACCGCACCGCCAAGGTAAATTTTGAGGCATTTCGATTATAACGCGAACCCCCAAAATGGGTGAGGAAGTTAAAAAAAAACTCGCGTTCCATTTCGAAGTAAATAGGCGCCAATCAAACTTTCTACGGGCGCATTGTTGTTTTACTGCTCAGTGACTGCACTTTGTGTGTGTGTGTGTGTGTGTGTGTATGTGTGTGCGTGTGTGTGGCAGTACGAGGGGGTTGCGTTTCATCTCCTCATCTCTCGGCTCAGTACCGCAGCGAACGCGGAAAGCCACCGGCCGGCTGGCTGATGACTTTGTTTTCACGTCAGCCGCGAGGCGAGAACTGGTACTTTCTTTTAATGCGTTGGCATGAAGAACGTTCGTTTTTGACGAAAATCCCCGCGGTTCTTTTTCGTATGTCAGTTGCGTGCGACGTTCCCATTGGTCCGCAGCACTGACGTGAGGAACGCGTCAACCTCTCCCCTCTTTCTCCGGCGCTTGACAAACTGGCGGAACACCGCCGAGGCTTTCGTTAAAACGAGTCCTTTCGTTTTCGACAAAGTCACGCGCACAGCTGTCGCGGAGCCAGAGAGAGATGAGGAAGCGCCGTGCAACACCTCCTAGATAACAAAGCCGTATATGCTGAATGGGATGGCGTCATAAGAAGAAGGGCAATGCTGAACACAAGTTGAAAACAAGTGCAAAGTCGGCGCTCTGCTTCGTATCAAGTTTAAGCCGTGCCTTGACACGCTCGTCGCCGTCGAATCTGTGCCCAGCGTCGGCCTTCTCTGATGACGTGAACTCATTCAGCACTACGGCTTTGTTATCTACAGGAGGTGCTGCGCCACAGTGCGATGGAATGCGGGCGTGCTCAGTTGCCGCTCTGGTTTCGACGGTTGTTCCTCCCTCAAGGATTTCGTAGTTAGCGGTGCTTAGGCAGTGATGTGTGTGCGTAATAAAAACGATGGATGCGGTTCACTCCATGAGTGATACGTATGCGCTTACTTTTTTAGAGGTGGTATGGATGTGGTTTTTTTCCACGAGTGGTACGGATGATCGTATCCCAGGTCGTCAACGTACTCTGACAAGCCAGAGTACAAGAAAGGGGGAAATTAGAAAAAAATTACAGGAAGATCCATTGGTGGCTTCTTGAGGAATCCGTTAGCATGACCCATGAGAAATGCCACAAGCATCCCCCCTTTGGGAAACGTTAACACTGGCCTCGTAACAAGGCCAACAAGAGGCAGAGAAAAAAATAGAGGGAAGCAAAAGGGAAAGCCAGAAGACAAAAGTAAAGGGGTCAGCGTTAGAGTTTCCCAAAGAGAGGCGTGCGTGGCGTTTCTAAACGCCATGCTAACGCGTTCCCCAAAGACCCATGAATGGATCTTTCTGTATATTTTCACCTATTGCCTTTGTTAGGACAAGTTAATCTCTCCACCTGGAAAGATCGTGTTGTCTTTTCTTTCTACTTCTTTCCAATATACTTGGTTGGATTATATTTGTTGATCAGTGAATTTTTTAACAACGATCAAAACAACATGTTCCTTTTTTTCTGAACCCGATAACGTGATTAATTTGATTCTACCTGTTGCCGCAGGTTCCAAGTAACGCCATCACCAACCGCGATCTCGATGTCAACATGACGGAGGGTATGATTCATGGCCTCGACACCGCGTTGCGACGGATGGGCGACTGCCAGTCGAGGGATGTCCAGGATGGCTTTCCAAGCATCCTGTGCACCTTGGACCTGAGCGAAGTAAACACCACGTTCCTGGCCCTGGTACGTTACACCCGGCTGCTTACCTACTGCTACTCGCGGTTTTTGAGGAATTATGATAATCGAGATTAAACGATTAAAACGTACAACAATTATAAGAAAAAGAATTAAAAAAATGCGAATAGATGAAAAAAACGCGTATTTCTTGTTCAACTAGGGTTGTAAAATGGGCCAGGGGGTAACAGTTAAGCATGAAAATATACAGCTTCAGTAAAAAGAAGGAAAATACGAGTA
>JAZHYW010027741.1:0-15827 GCA_037355805.1 Ixodes ricinus
CTACTCTTTCTGCCGTTTGTATCGGGGCAGGGACCTCGTCAAGTTGCTGTATGCAGCCTTTTGTCCTTGCCCCTCCGCTCCCTGGAGAGGAAATAAAGTATTATTATTATTATTAGAGCATGTGGGACGTCAGAACGCCGAGCTCTGATTGGAAGGATTAGTGGGTAGACATAAAGCTACCTGCCTTTGTCTCCTCTGCACTCGTTGAACGCGTTCTAATCCGAGAGCCCAGAGCCACCGAATGAGTTCCGCTTGAAAGTAACGACACTGCAGTCATCTTTGTAATTAAAATCATCGTTACCATTTATCTGAAGCTTCATTCATGAAGTCTCGGGAAACAATTTCGCGTTCCCGTGAGACGTTGAAACGGTCGGCGACGGGGTGATATCGCCGGAGCCTCCTGACACCATATCCAAAAACTGAGGATGCATAGCATTTTCAATTCGTAACTAAGCAGCAAAATGGCGGCGCCTACAAGAACACCGGGGGAACGCAGTGCCGACACTCTGAACGTTCGCAGGTTAAGAACCCGGATAGATACCCCGCGTCGATCGCGAGCTACATGCTTTTAAACGTCGCACGCGCAGCCGGCGCGAGGCAAAGATATCATGCTGGGTTCTCTTAGCCTGTCACCGGCTATCAAGTTCTTTGGATCGGTTCTAAAGTTCTTAGAGTCGGTGACAAGTTAAGAACTCATTAGAACAGGAGTCGGCCACTCGTGGCCCGCGGGCCGTATGCGGCCCACGAGGCAATATTATGCGGCCCCCGGCTAGACTATGAGAAAAGAACCCCACTCTCCCCTCCCGCCCCTCTCCCCACTCACACACACACACACACTCCAGGACCAATGGTGCAAAAAGTAGAGTTGGTGACAAATCTGTTGTAATGGAGCGCATTAATTTCCAAATGGCACACCCGAGTGTTAGTTCATTATTCACGTTCATCTATCGGCCATTGTTGTGCATCAAAGTGATGCATAGGGAATGAATAATTAAGGTATGTCGTATCTAGCATAAATGTCGTCCGGAATCACGAATTGTACGATGCATCGTTCATTTTAACAGTTTTGTCGAACACAGAGTCTTATTATGGGTCGGTCCATTACTACCCAAAAACAGCAAGATGCTTTGCTGTTATTTTCTTTGGCTTCGTTAAAACGTTTTTGCGAAGTCTTCTTGATCGTGATTGGGTGTGACGACTTGGCATTGTTGTTGGCTGATATCGCACACCACCCAAATGACAGGAACGTAAAATTACAAAGAAAAGAGAAACCCGTGCACGATATGCTCTTATACGCAAACGTTTTCGAGCTTCAGGTCGGGGTCTCCCAACATTAGGAATTTATATCAACAAAGAATCTATATAATTTTCCTTTGTGGAGAATCTTTAGAGGAGGAACGGGCATACTTCTTTAAAAGAAAGCATGTGTATGAGAGTATGCATTCTGAACTGCAGGGTCGGAGCCGGATTCCCTGATTTTGCGAAATACTCAAATGACATACCGACATTTTCTAAATTTCCCTCAAGACAGACCTCGGCCAAGTTCAGAAAGGCTCACGGGACGAAACTTCGCTGATTAGCTGATCCCCATACAGATAATAGGTTGGATGATGTATGTCCAGCAAACGACTTCGTTAAGTTTTTCTCTGGCCTTTCTGAATCAAAGTTTTCAAATCTACGAAAGCTCGCAGCAGCTTTGATTGCAGTGTTCCTTATAATATGTACATCGGTGAAAATGATTTTTTTTAGATGGAGACCGTGAAGTCAGGTCGTGGGTTTGTGAATGACCAATAATCACCTCTAAAATGTTTTACGGCTCTCAGTTAGTAGCTTTAATGTGAATGTTTGTGTCTTGATAAGCAATGTTGAATAGCCAGAACTCCTACTGAGAGGGGGCTCAGCATTTCTTAAATTAGGTGTGCCTAGTTCAAGAAACAAACTTGTACGTAACTTTAAGCTCGGGGAGTTTTCTTATATAACTTGCACGCTCTCATTTCCTGCCCCCCTCTCCGGTTTTTGATCCGGCCCGCCCCAATTTGCTGCGATTCGGCCCACTGCAGCAAAAAGGTGCCGACTCCATGCTGCATTAGAAGCTCCGCCTTTAGCACGGACCCGTTGCCACACCGCTGGGCTTTGGCTGCGCGGGCAACCAAGTGTTATCAAAGTCAGAAAGCTCGCAATAGAGGTGGAGCACCTGCTGGATTTCTAACTTGTCACTGACTATAGAAATGCATAAAAAGGGGAAATAGTTATCGACAATTTCGTCTTCAAAGAATGTGCCATTCTTTTCATATGAAAGAACGTTACCAACCGGCAAAACATCCTTGAGATGCTAGCTCTCCCTGTTTTCTGCGACTGATCGCTTAGAAAAAAGACGGAAAGAGGTCGCTTGTTGACAAGTTCTCCAACAGAAGTTTCTTTTGCGATAAAAATATGCAGACAGAAGTTTTACATTGATGTGTCCAAAACGCCGTCTTTGTAGGTTGCGCTCTTTATTTTGTTCCTTGCGGAAATGACATACAACTTGACTAGGCAAGTATTTTCACTGCAGAACGGTATATGAGGTATTGAACATTTACTAGACAATGATATAGTACTTAATAAGTATTTATTATTTTCGTCAATTCACAAAGTGCTCTATACTGGCCGTTTCCTTCCAGTTAACTACAAATACATACCGTAAAAGACTTAACTTTCGCAAGAACCTAATTTTCGCGAATTTCGCGAATTGCCTATTATTCGCAAAAAATAGGTCCCGCGAACAATTCCGGTAATATGTAGACAAATTGCAATTTATATTGAGAGTCCCACCGCGTCGCGAAAATTAGAACCCGTGAATTATTCCAAAACTTCAGCTTCGACCTAAATCGCGAAATATTTAGCCCACGAAAAATATGTCGTTTACAGTATATATATATATATATATATATATATATATATATATATATATATATATATATATATATATATATATATATATATATATATATATATATTTTTTTTTTTTCTTTTTTTTGGCAGAGCATCTGCGTGCTAAAAGTAATCAGTACACATACATGTACGTAACGCGTTACAAGTAACGAGTTACTTGTACCTAGTTACTATTTTCGGTAACGAGTAACGTATTTAGTTACTTTTTTAGAAAAGGAACGAGTAACGGTATTTAGTTACTTTGAAGGCCAAGTAACGAGTAACGGTATCTCGTTACTTTTGAGGAGTAACGTGTACAACACCGCTTAAACGGCCTTGTTTTTATTTTAGCCTGAGTATGCGTCTATTGTGACAAAGGCAGATGGGCAACCCGAAAAACAACTAAACAGTATGACAGTACAGCAACGTATATCGCTGAACACGTCAGTCGAACAGTTCGACTGACGTGTCCAGCGATAAACGTTGCTGTACTGAACTCTACAGCTGGGAATGTCCTTCACCCAGCGAGCACAATCAGGTTCGTTGGTTGAACCTTCTAGAAACGGGTACGGACCGAATGTAAACCCGGAGGTTGCAAACACGGGAAGGCACATAACCCATTACCCGTTGTCCTCAATGAAGGCGCAGTTCTCGAAGATTCACCAGCTCTTCTGAAGCACAACACTGCCGTTCCTTCGAGCGCGTCGGTAGAACGACTCTTCAGCGTCGCCGGAGATGTATTCCCAAGGAAGCGGGGAAACATAACTGATGAAAACTTCTACAGGCAGCTGCTGCTTAAGGGCAATGACTACTAAAAAGAAAACAATAAACCATGAAACAAAAACAGTTGTGTATTTGGTCGTCAAAGTAACGTGGAAAGTAACTCGTTACTTTTGAGGTAACTCACGCGTTCCTTTTGAGAATCGGTAACGAGTAACGTATTTAGTTACTTTTTGAGCGAGTAACGAGTAACGGTATTTAGTTACTTTTTTGGGGTAACGTGTACATGTCTGTCAGTACACGTTTTTGATGGCATCTAATGTTTTTCTGCTTGCCGAGTCACGTCGGGATTGTGGGAAGTGAGGAAGCTGGTAAATTGGCTAGGTCTGTAATGGACTCTAAAGTCATTCCTTGGCTCTCAATGTTAAACTACTTTTGAATAAATAAATTCTGCAAGAGCGGCAGTCGGAATGTGATACTGAGAACGTAAAAAGCTTTACATAATCAAACCTGTTTTGGATATTTGTGAGAGCTGCTTTGAGGTTATCCTGTGTCGTCTGAGAATTGGCCATTACCGTTTAATAAACCACTACTTTCTTTGTGACGAGAATGAAATGCTGCGTGACCATGGTGGGGAACTGTTGAGAGTCTTATAAATTGTATGCCACTCTTGTAAGTCTCCACACCTACAACGACGACCTTGCTTTCTTGAACTTCTAAGATATCATCTTCCTTTTAACCGCTAGTTATTGCTAGGCGATGAACCTTTAGTGCCTCTCAGCCGTGTTTTAAATATACACACAAATATATTCCAATCAGACCAAGATGAATTTTCCGAAATTTGAAGCGACTGCCCAAGGGTGCTGCCATCTTATGGAAGGTGCGGCAAGGTCCATGCCTGCCACGCAATGCGGGAAATTCAAACTTTTGAGTTTGAATTTTCCGCGTTTCCACTTTTGTATGTTTCCGCACTCTGCCAACCAAATAGTAGAGGGCCACTCCCGACTTGCGTTCGGTAGCCTCTCTCTAAAAAGCTTTGTTGTTTCCTTAAAGAAGCAGAGCAACTATATTCAATTTGAATTTTTACAGCGAAGCTGTACATATGACTCGCAGGTGGGATCTTTTCGTGTCGGCATCCTCACGGAATAACACTTTCAGCGATTGTATCGAAAAGTGCACATCACGCATACAGCACACCGCACAGCATTAGTTTCAATAAAGAACAAGCATAAAACAAGCATAACAACAAAATAAGTGATGATAAGGCGCTTCTGATAACAATGCGAAGCACGTTGCACTTACCGCATACGTTTCGCGGTAAAGATTACTGTTGCGCAAGCTGCCGCGGCGACTTGCGACGTGGGGAGTGACGTGAACTAGCCTTTCATACAGGTTGTTTCACGTAAGAGTGACAATAATTCCTAATATTAGTGTATTCGAGGAAAAGGAATAATTATCTCAAAACCACATTACTCATGATGGTGGACGTCAGAAAATGCGCGATACTTTTAATTAGTTCGTTAATTAACTAAAATTACTAATAAACTTTTTAATTAGTGAAAATAGACACATGGTTCCAATTAGAAACTTGCTGAACGTCATCGAAAACCACCAAATCAGTCATTTTCACAAAGACATTGAGCGCATGCGAAGCGTAGTAGTGCACTAAAGATACCCCTCATGGAGCAGGTACAAGGCTGACGGTTGCGATAAGTAAGGCGCCATCCAAAGATCTCCGCGACCATATTCAACGAAGTGTGGGGACGCCATGTGTTTCGCAGTTTGCGTATTTATTAGATGGCGACGGTGCGTGACTTGAAAAACAAGCGACGGCCGAGTTGTCACGGGTGGCAAATAAGTGTAATGTACAGTCGTCGCAGGAGTTAATAGCTCCACGCGAGCGTGCGTTTTTTTCCGAGGGGCGCTTGACTGGTGACTTTCGATAGAACTAGAGATGACGTCAGGGCGAGTCCATGCGGAGTGGGCGGGGGAAGCCGTCTCAATTCAAGGGAACCGTTGTTATCATCCGAACGTCCGCACACCTGAGTGTAGTTCGAATGAAAAGGGAAGATGATTCTGCAGAAGTCAAGATCGCCAAGCACGAATGACACGGCAGTTTGAAAGAGAGAAGGAAATACGTCGTATTTTCTAACTTCTGCAGAATCATCTCCCATTTTCATTCGACCTACGCTCACCCGCAGGCAGATGATAGCAACGGTTCCCTTGAATTGAGCGGCTTCCCCGTCCACTCCGCATGGACTCGCCCTGACGTCATCTTTAGTTTTATCGCAAGTCACCAGTCGAGCGCCCCTCGGAAATAAACGCGCGCTCGCGTGGAGCTATTAACTCCCGCGGCGACTGTACGTTCCGAAACACCAGACAGTAAACGCAAAATCGCGCCAACAAGACCAAGAGAGAGAGAGAGAGAGAGAGAAAGAGGAATAGCGACTTTTGTTTAGATCCTGCTGCTGCGTCATGTCTTTGTTCGCTCGTAAAACTTCTAGAAATCGCTATGTCGACTCGAGATTTTCTTTATGCACCAATGACTCAGTGCAGACGTGGAATTGTCCGGAATACATTTTCAAGAGTTCAGCCTTTTTTCTTTTATCCCAGTGAAACGTATACGTGCATTAGGCGATGTATAAAATGAAAATTGTTCTTCCAAATCTAGCGTGGACTGCATTCAAATTGGATAAAAATGCAAATCACTTTCAATGAAAAAAAAATTAAAAATGCTACGGTCGTCAAACAGAAGCGCAACGTCTGCACAGCGAGAAGATGCATTCGGGCCTCCACTTTACAACGTGCTTCACATGCGCGCCCTGTCCCTCGCCATGCAGGAGAACGGTGCGCTAGTTGATGGCAAAGCATAGAGCCGTCGCGCCTATGTCACCAAGATCGCATTCAGAAACGGCCCTTGCCATTTTGACGTACCAGAGTGCCATCTCACCAATACAGCCAATGAGGCTCGTGTACCAAACAGCGTCGAGCGAACTCCCGTATTCTGCCTGGCTGCGTAAACTTTTTTTTTTTTTCAAGTTACGGAGAGTTTTTGCGGACCACTGCCAACGCGCATGCGAACTGTCGAAAAAGTCAGCTCCGACCCCCGTACGGCAAAACGCACGTGCGCAGTGTCAACGCGTGCATAGACCGGAAAAAAAAAAAAAACAGCCGTTTATTTATTGCTTTTTTTTTTTGGGGGGGGGGGGGAGGAGGCGTAGGAAGCCGGTTAGCCGGTTACTGCTGAAACATTTGCAGCGCCTCTTCGCCGACAGTCTCGCGGAAGACTTCGCGCGTACACGTCAACCAATTATTTTTTTGTTCTTTTAAGGCGCTCTTTTTAATGAAAAAATTGTAAGGGTGCAGGCGAGCTGGTGGAAGTTAACCATAGTTTTGTTTAACCCGAGACTGGGGTATTTCGGAAAAGGGACGAGAAGAAAAGAGGCCACAAGGAGGCGACGTCTCAATAACAGGCGACGTCTCAACTTTGAGACGTCGCCTCCTTGTGGCCTCTTTTCTTCTCGTCCCTTTTCCGAAATACCCCAGTCTCGGGTTAAACAAAGCTCTTTTAAGTTGTTTCACGTTTGACGAGATGAGTGATGCCGTTGATTGGGCACAGTCTAAAGCCAGATGACAGCGATCGCCCTCCTTTGCATCGAACTTCTTCACTTGAAAGTATACTATTCGTAATGTTCGGGAGGGAAAAGAAAGCGGTTTTGGTCAACGTAATTACACTGACGCGATTCTCGTATGAGTCCTCACCATTGCAACGCTCGAACGTTTTCTCCCATCTGGTTTTCGTGGGACGCCCCAGCCCGTCGAAATATTCGCCACAAAGCGGCAGCGTCCACTCTTCCGACGGTGGCACCGCTCGCCCGAGATGACTTTTTAGATCGACTTATTCACTAGAGATGCCGCGGACTTTTTGCAAACCTGAAGTTCGAAGATCGAACCAAGAGGTCGGAGGGTTCGCAAAGTTTCAAAACCTCGACCTTTTTACATAAAACGTTCGACGATTTTCTAACTTTCGAATTCTTGGCGCTGAGAAATTCGATTGTTTTCAAACTTTCGATTTTTCGCGCTATGAAATTCAACATTTTCGAAATTTCAAACCTGCTGAGTTCAACAGTTCGACGAACTTCGTACTTCTGAACAAAAGTTCGACAGCGTTCGAATCAAGTTTATCCCTATAGGTTCGAGGCAACAAATATAAATAATACAAGGTGTCAATGAGTGAAGTGGAGCTGAAAGTGCACTAAGAGTTCCTGCCGTCAGCTGATCGTGCTACAAACAACGCGCTTGTAAAGCGCTGAATGATCGCTTTGGGGCGCCTCGGCCTCGTACCTCAAACATTTTCCTTTCGACTTCCACACAGAGCTTCCCGGCGCACAACTCCGTGGGCTGCCCCGGGGTAACCTGTAAGCCAACAGATCCCTGATCTGCAGGATTCAAATTCAACCCGGGCGCTTCGCTGGGAGCGTCCTTCATAGCATTAGTCGTTTCTGAACAGCAAGTCCCTCGATTTCCTCGCGTCATGGAAAGGCGCTCGCGGAGAGCGACACCGATGCGCTACAGCGATCGCTGAATCGGCGCTTACTTTACGATCGTAAGTAAAGGGGTATCCACACGAAGGAGAACTCCGCGGACGGATGTCGTGACGTCAGCAACCCAGAATTACAGTGTACTAGAATACTTGGGTAGTGTTGGCACCGGAGCGGCTCGGCAACGGGAGCTCGTGAGGGCGCGTGTATTGACAGTTCGTGGCGGCGCTGTAGTCGAGTTATCCGAAAAAATCGCGCAGCCCGCCTTTTTTTTTCACTTTGAGCGGTGCACGTGTCGGTACCACGATTTTATACACTCCGTTTCAGCTTATGTTGTACCGCAGCGAAGGCTAGAAGCGCGAGCTCATAGCGTTGGCAGCTGCCCTTGGTGCACGAGAGCTTGTGCCGTTGAGATGTGCCCTAGAGCCAGGGGCTCGCGCTTGTAGCCTTTCCTGCGGTTCAACACAAGGTGAAACACAGTATAGTTCCGTGTGTTTTTCACTTCGAGCGGTGCGCGTGTCTGGACCACGACTTTATAGTTCCGTGTATTCGATCGTAATATGCTTTGAATCTTGTGTTCTGATTTTGCGGATGGTGAACGCGTAAGGGTAGAGCCGAAATGCCGCCGGCCAAACAGTGACAGAACTCTTGCTCTGCACCTGGTTACAAAACGGGCCCCATCCGAGTGAAAGGAGTGAAAACGGCGTCCCTTTTCGGCGTTCCAAAGGACAGAGCCAAAAGAGATCTTTGGGAGAAGAATCTGCAGCGATCAGACAAGCGTCTTGAAGAAAGAAGCGCTGTCTGCGAGCTGCACTTCAAGCCCCGCTTCATCCTTCGAGACTACGTCCAAATCATCGGCGGAAAGGAAGTGAGAATCCCTCGTGGACACCCAGCGCTTACGCCAGACGCGGTACCGACTCTGCTGCCAAGTGTACCCCAGGACCTGAGTGATGACCTTCCTGCAGGACGAGAGGAAAGGAAGCGGAAGGCAAGTTCACCAGAGCCCATCGTTGCAAAGCGTTCGGGGCTCGCTCGGGAAACTGACCCGTTGTCACCAGTGGTGAACAGCGAAGCTCCTGCCCTGATCCCAAAAGGCATCGATCGCGACGCACTAGGCTCCCTGACTATGCCAACTCTCTACTGTGCTGTTCACAAGTTTAGCAACTTCGACGGTGTTGCTAATTTGGAGACTGCTCTTGAGCCGAAGTCTAACAAGATCAGCATCGAAAGGGCGGTGTTCATTTGTTTCGACAACTTACCTGATGTGGTATGCCAAGTATAGCTTCAGGGCCATGTATGTGCTGCACATTGTAACCATGTATGCGCCGCACATTGTAACCATGTATTTCAATGCCGTGCTGTAAACTATTGCAACTTCTACCTTGCCTTAATTACGTGTGCTGTTGTTTCCTGGTCTAAATGATGTGAAATAGTTGCTTGTTTTCTTCTTTGAATCTTATAAAGCATTACTTGTTCAGCCCACGTTGTCTCAGTTTTTTTTACTTAAGTTCAATGTTAAGACGCGTGATAAAAATTGTCACGTCTTATAAGCCATTTCTTGCAAGTGAACGACGGGTGGTCCTCGGATGATCATGGTAGCCGTGAAGAAATAAAAGATTCTCATCCCTTTGCGACAGTCGCTTGGGTGGTTCGTCGCATAAATGAACACAAGAATGAGTGACAAGTGAGGTGAGCTGAGAAAATGTTTTATTTGTGGAACTGAGGGTGGGGGATGCCTGTCGCCCTTGAAACTAGACATTGGTGACAGGAGGAAGGGGAGGAAGGTGAAGGGAATTATATACAATGTACAAGCCCTGCCGACTTTATGAAGCGAGCTGATTAAGGTCAAGAAAAAGAAGACGGGCAGAAAAGAGGACAGAGAAGTTAACCTGGGGTATTAAAACATACTAAAACAATCTCGGACTTTAGCATGTGCCGTTTCGTTCCATTATAAAATAAGATAAAAAAAAAACTGCTTCCGAGTTTTAGATATCTCTTTCAAATATCTAATGTTCGGCCTTTGCGACCAAGGAAATGGGCATTTCCTTTAAAATGCTCACCATCCGACAAACCGAAAGTCGCAGCTAATTCTACGCTGAAACAACTTGCAATCCGCTTCTTTAAAGTCGCAATTGCTTTTACGTAAAGGAAGGGTAATGTAGCTTGTACCGTCCAATACATTGAAGCATCATGTTGCTAACGATCGTGCTGGCAGGTCGTAGCTGTATCATAAATTCTATGTGCACTCCACCAAAGCGGCACCAAAGATTCATATTTTCGCGCGTGCAGTTGCGCATGCGCACACCTTCCGGATAACGCGCCGGTGTCGACACCTGTCGCGATCAATACCACGCGCTTCAGGCGAGCCCCTCCGGTCCCAACACTACCCAAGTATTCTAGTACACGGTACCAGAATACTCCGTCCTAGCGCCTCCACACGACGGAGAACTCCGCGGACGGATGTCGTGACGTCAGCGACCCGGGAAACTCCATTCTCGGCTTCTTCGTTTCAGCTTAGGTCCAGACGCAGCCGAAGCTACAAGCGCGAGCTCCGGGCTTTCAGCATCCCTGCCAAGCACGCGCTCTCGTGCAGTGCAAGCACTGTTCAGGGCCACATGCTCGCACTTGTAGCATCAGCTGCGTCTAAACTTAAGCTGAAACGAAGTGTATTTTTTTGGCACATTGATACTTTAGACCCATGTTGTGGTAAAAAAACTATGTCCAAACTCCGGTCTAAAAACATGCTTTTCGTGCAAGGCTCGTCAAATTATGAGGCGCTGGAGAAATGCAGCATTCTGCGTTAAGTCCTTATTTCGAACTCTTTTTGTTCGCCTTCCGCCCATTGAAAAGCATGGGGAAGGGCCTTAGAACGCACCTGGTATCGCTGCGCCGCAGCGTTCTTCCGCAACATGAAGTTCGTCTGCGTTCCTCGCCGTCACCATGCCAACGAACGCCGAATGAATGGAAGCACGCACGGTACCGCCGCGTGAAGCCAGCAACAGCTGACGCCATTTTACGAACGCCGTCTGCTAGCCAAAGCCGAACGCGGTATGTCAGATCAACCAACCGCCTCCGCCGCCGCGCCGCAAGCAAAGACGACGAAGCTGAGACACGCCGACGGTGATCGAGCAAGCAACAACACCGCGGGACGACTGCAACGTCGGCATTTATTGGGATCAAAGGCGCGAAATAAGGAGGGACAATTTTTATTTGAATCATAACACGCGATGCCACGGTCGGCATCGGCCCAAGACAACAGTCGGACCCAACAAATAAAGAAACTAAGTGAATAAAAATAAAAATAAAAAATAAAAAGGAAGCCGTTCTCGGGCGGCGTGTTCTTTGATGAGAGGTGTTGCTCGCAATGTTCCTGGTTTGTTTTCTTTTTTGTTTCTTTTCCGTAGAGGATGCCACGACCCTTATTTGAAGCTGATTTGTTAATTCAATAACAAACAACGCGTTGGAACGAAGGAGGGAGGGAGTCTTGGCGTCAGAATTCGACGTAGTCTAAATGAAAATAAAAGTAAGAATGCACAATATATGCCGTACTGCAAGACCGCCGCCGACGACCGTTAGGCTATTTATTTTGTTTCTTTTGATTTTTATCGCGACCACTATTCCACCGTGCCTCAGATTTTCCGGCGGAGGTCCGGCAGTTTTTGATAACTATTATTATCGTCGTTTGAAGGACACTCTTCCTATGCTGCTTCGTCTTCGTTCCTGACGCCATAAAAATATGGGCGGGAAAAGTTAGCGCCACGTATAAAAAATAAAAAGTTTAGTTCAAGGTCGAATTGGTTTGTGGATACAATTAGTCCAATAATTAATTAGCCCAATTATTTACCTTTGTTATTAGCATCTTTTGTGTGCATGCGTGAAATACAGCACCCAACGAGAAGACATGAGAAGAACGCTGCAAGTGCTGGACCGTAGACCATTTAATGCCACCAAAATCCTGGGCCGGAGAACTTTTGGCGGTATCAGTGTATCATTTTTAAAGCGCTACAAAAACACGTCGGGGACACTGAACTTTTGGACCAACTTTGAGTCCGTGAGCGTGTGATGTGTGTGTATGCCATTCTTTATTTTTAGATTGTAGGCGCAAAAATCCACACGGACTAGTGTGGCCTGAGTAATGCAGAGTCTAGGCCAACATCTGGGTGCTGTTACTCAGGCCCTAGTCAGTGTGGATTTTTCGCGCCTATAATCTAAACAGAAAGAATATTTTGATGGCGTCAGGAACGAAGCAGCATAGGAAGAGTGCCCTTCAAACCACAATAATAATAATTATTAGAAACTGCCGGATCTCCGCTGGAGAGTCCGAAGCACAGTGAAGTAGTCGCCGCGATAAAAAATCTAAAGAAACAAAATAAATGGCCTAACAGTCGTCGGCGGCGTCATTAGGACTCGCCGAGTGCGGAGTATAACGGTCTTGGCATGCGGTCGTTATTTTCTTTTCTTTTCTACCACGTCGAATTCGGACGCCAAGACTCTATCCTCCGTTCCAACGCGTTGTCAGCTTCAAGTAAAATTCGTGGCACCCTCTAGAAAAAGAAAAAAAGAAAAAACTTTTCGAGCAGCCAGAGCAGCATGGCCGTTCCTCCTCTCATCAAAGAAGACGCCGTCACGCCGTCCGAAAATCCAACCGCTCTCTTCTTATTTTTCCTTTTTATTCACTTTGTTACTTTTTTTGTTGTTGGGTTCGACTGCTCCCTTCTCTGTGACGATGCCGTCTGTGGACATACGTTTGGCGTTTGTTTTGTCACGCGATGGTGTGGTCCGACCGATCAACCAATGAGTTTGTTGGAATTGTGTCACGAGGTAGAAAATGGCGGATCAAATAAAAATAATAAATGCAAAGAATCGCGCAGTTCCCCCTCGGCGCTTTATTCTTCCAGAGGCGAGCATCGCAGTGCCATGGCGTTCAACTTGTGCCGTCTTCATGACGCCATGAAAGATCATCTTGAAGCAATTAATTTGCTTCAGCGCATGGGCCTGCTCCTGGCTCCTGGGTTTTCGTGCGTGTCCAGAGTGCGAAGCTGCGATGACAAGCTGCAAGTCCGCGATAGATCTGCGGATGGCTACACGTGCGTGTGCGGTGTGTGGATGACTCGTGCGGTGTACAAGAGGAAGCCGGTCAAAGTTCAGTGCCGGGGCCAGGTCTCGGTACGGAGCGGTTCCTTTTTCGAAGGATCGCACCTGACGCTTCTCCAACTCATGAAAATCATCCTCCGGTGCCAGAACCTACCGTGCGCCGTCATTCAGCGGGAGACTGATATCGCAAGTAAGACAATAACTGATTGGGCGAGCTTTTGTCGGGAGGTTGTGGCAAATGCCGTTTTTAAGCATTCAGGCATGATTGGTGGCGAAGGCGTGACTGTAGAACTAGACCAGGGTATGTTCGGTCGGCGAAAGTACCATCGCGGGTATTTAAGGCCTGGCCAGTGGGTTTTCGGCGGTGTGGAGCGTTGCAGCGGGTGCTGCTTTCTTGTTCCCGTGGAGACCTGTGACGCTAAAACCCTGCAAGGGCTAATAGCCGAGTGGGTCCGCCCTAGAACAAGAATAATCACTGACTGTTGGGCTGGCTGTAGCAAGCTTGCAGATGACGCTCGCTTCACGCACCTCACCGTCAACCACAAGCTACACTTTGTCGACGCGAACACTGGTGCGCATACCAATACGGTGGATCGCACCTGGGCCCACGTCAAAAACTCTCTTCCATCTGGACGGCGGGAGAGCCACCATTTCACTGGTCACAATCACCTTGCAAACTTCATGTTATGGAGGAGAGAGAAGGCGCGCGGAAACACTGATAGATTCCAGTCGTTCGTCGCCGTGGCCGCCAAAATCGAGAGCCCCGACGCAGACAGGGCGATGATTCTGACGGCTCCGTTGACTTCAAGTGATCCGCTGCACTGAGCCCGTCGCCCGCCTGAATGCATAAAGGCGACTTATGCGCCAACCGTTTGTCAAGTGCTCGTTACGTCAGTTATAGGTTCTGGTAGCGGTCTAGACGGCCCTTTTCAGGGCCCCCATATTTTGAAAACGGAGCTGTGTTCTGTACGCGGCACCCCGTGTCTCTGTAAAAAGTTCACAGGAAAGACCCAGCAGAGGTATGTGGTCCCCAACTTGGATATCGCGTGTTATGATTCAAATAAAAATTGTCCTTGCTTATTTCGCGCCTTTGATCCCAATAAATGCCGACGTTGCAGTCGTCCCGCGGTGTTGTTGCTTGCTCGATCACCGTCGGCGTGTCTCAGCTTCGTCGTCTTTGCTTGCGGCGCGGCGGCGGAGGCGGTTGATCTGACATACCGCGTTCGGCTTTGGCTAGCAGACGGCGTTCGTAAAATGGCGTCAGCTGTTGCTGGCTTCACGCGGCGGTACCGTGCGTGCTTCCATTCATTCGGCGTTCGTTGGCATGGTGACGGCGAGGAACGCAGACGAACTTCATGTTGCGGAAGAACGCTGCGGCGCAGCGATACCAGGTGCGTTCTAAGGCCCTTCCCCCATGCTTTTCAATGGGCGGAAGGCGAACAAAAAGAGTTCGAAATAAGGACTTAACGCAGAAGGCTGCATTTCTCCAGCGCCTCATAATTTGACGAGCCTTACACGAAAAACGCGTTTTTTTGGCCATCCCGCGTCCTGTTTTTTTTATCCGTAACATGGGTCTAAAGTATCAAACTGCCGCTAGAAAGCGACCCCGTGGAATATCGAAGACTCCTTCGGGTGCCCCATGACATCTTCGTTGAACTACTGGCCCGCGTCCGTCCGCGAATACAGAGGCAAACGACGAATATGAGGCGTCCTGTAAGCGCGAAGACCCGTCTCCAGCTGACACTGCGATACTTGGCATCTGGTGAGTACCTGTTTGTTAAAAACAGTCACCAATCTTTCTTTGTGCTGCTGCGATTATGCTGGGAAGGCACCGAGAACCGACTAAGTTGGAAAAAAAAAGAACAGTCAATAAGGATCCTTCAAAGCTGGCGTGGCTAGCTTACGTCCAGCAGCGACCAAAAATAGCAGTTGTCCATAGGGTATCAAAGCATTGATCTGTCGGCAAAAAGTGAAGATGTATCCGTGTCATTTTGACACAATTTTTTTATTAGCTACAACAATTAAAAGAGATCATTCTTTTTTATATTTATTTTAGCTTTACTTATTCCTTACTCAGGCCATCATTCGGAGCTTGAATGTTCATTGTTGAGTGGTGGGTGCTTGTGCAACATCCATAAGTTAAGGGTCATATCCTCTCCCCCATTAGCTTTCCCGATATAAAGATAAATAATAGTTGCAATTAGAGCTTCTTTAGCGTTAGCCAGAATGCGCAGTGATTTCTTAATTGTGTTTTTTATAGCCGATTCACACGACGGACCGAATCGCGATTTTCGTCCGCGGACCGTGTACCACGTGACCGGCACGTCACCGATTCCTGCGATCCGCGCCTCGTCCGCGGACGCGGACTGATAAAGTCGAGCGCCTTTTTCACTCGCGGATTTTTGGCGGGAGATTGACCTGAAAAGCGTTTAGTCTGGCAACATTACATTGTTTTCTTGTTTTTTGTTTTGTTTCTGGACGATGAAAACAAAAATGGCGCATCGTTGTGTTTTGTGCGTTCGCTGGTTCATTTTGTCGCGCGTTTCTTGGTTCCACGTGTGA